>VZRF01013632.1:226304-321843 GCA_013396875.1 Vireo altiloquus
AAAAAGGAACCCTACAGTTTGGTCATCTCTCTTCAGGAAACTTTCTTTCACATAACACTGAATTCTTGCCTGGTTCAGGAGAATTAAATCGCTCTGTTTACCAAACTCCAAATCAACAATTTGTCCATTCTGTTAAGCATTTTACATATATTTTAAGCATTTTAAATGCAAAGGTTCTCTCTGATGGCCAACTTTGTTTTAAA
The DNA here is from genome assembly GCA_013396875.1 of Vireo altiloquus. NCBI lineage: Eukaryota > Metazoa > Chordata > Aves > Passeriformes > Vireonidae > Vireo > Vireo altiloquus. The sequence goes on from VZRF01013632.1 coordinate 226,508, forward strand.
GGAAAACATCCCAGAAAGGTGGAGTTTTTTCCCTCTTAAGCAACTGTTTGGGTACATGCTCTTAATGCAAATTCAAGGAAAGATGGCCTTGCTCACTTTTAGTAACAGGCGAACTTAAATTACCTGATTTTCCTTTGAGTTTACAGAATTAATAAGTAGGCATGTGATACTTTACTGCCCACATGATACCAACTTGCTTTTACAGTACAAGATAGTTTAGAGTGATTCAGCCTTAACTGAAAGAGATGTAGGACATTTAAGCCACTTTTATTAGAGGTAAGATCCATAGGCAGAATTGATAGGGAAGCTGCTGGTAAGCTCACCTGAACTAACTGCTGGATGCTCCCTATTATTCTCTGATAAATAATGAGGTTAATTCATGTTTGATGAGGACTGGCTCTTTCTGGTTACCTTACTCTTATCTCTGATCACAAACAAACACAATTATTTTTCAGTATATCCTGTATCTGTTCATAGTTTTATGTATCCATCCTCCCAGTCCAGGTATTATGCCAATTTTCATCATGTCCTACCCAAAATTAATAGGGTGGCTCCAGCCCTTTTACCTTCCTGTTCCTGCCAAACTCCTCACTTAAATTCACCAAGCAAGAACTCCTTGATAAACTCACAATCTTAACTAAACTGTCTGGTACCTTCAACAGAATACAGGAATCATTTTCTGGGTATCACAGTTGAGCCTATTATGTTAAGATAAATAGGACTTGGAAAATAACTGGGAACTGGATCCAGCTGAAGTGTATGTTTGGAGTGTGCTTTAGCTATTGATTCCATATTTTTGGACAATGTTCAAAGGCACGTGGCTGCTACTCTGTATGACACTGCATATCTGTCTGGCTCAGAAGTTTAAGATCTTTTGGGCAAATTTTCTGATAATACAGCTGATTTTATCTGTAGAGCTCTAAATCAAACCTGAACGTGATAAGGAGCTGCCTTGGATAAGGGATTTTCTTAAATTCTGCTTAATCTAATCCTGCAGGAAAAACTGTGGCAAATCTACTGACATAAACAAGAACTTTAAAAAATGCAAGCTCATAGCCTAAATGGGTAATAGGTAAATGAGCTGATCAGCTTCTGAGCAGCAGTAAACAGAACAAGTGGATATTTATTCTAGAATAGGAAATGAATATATAGATTTGTTTTATTGTAATTTTCTTGCTAACAAGAGGCAGACAGGAATTCTAGAAAAATAAAGCAGCCCTAGAGTTAGAAGTCTGATTTTTTTTATCCAAATAAGAAACATCATCATTAAAAGCAACTCTACTGAACAAAAGTAGCTCCCACAAAAAGGCAAGGCCATCAGCAAGAGCTAAGTATATGTAAATGGGATTTACTTCACTGAGAGTAGTGTATCTCAGCACCTCAGAGGATTCATTCCAACACAACACTGCAAGTGATTATGAAGCAAATATGCATTACCTTAAATAAACCAAAGCAAGAGACAAAGCAAATTATTTTGAAGTGCTTTTGCTCTGTAATTTCATTAAAGGAGGTTGTTTATTCTCAGAGGGGAACTAGAAATTGAATATTGAAATCTAAAATTACAGAAACATTTATCTGTTTATAGACCAAGGTCAAAGAGAGTTTTATTAGGAACAAGGATATCATCTACACAGTTAGAAATATTTTTTAAATCTTCTGCAATTTTTGATATTATTTTCTTTTTGCTTTTATTTAACATCCTCCTCACCATTTCTTTGTTACTTTCTTCCCTGCCATCTTTTTTGGGTTTTCAGGGCTCCTCACAGAAGAACTGGTATCAGGTTTTTTCCTTATTTTACTCTTCAAAACTCCATTGGAATCAGGAATTAAGAGTCTCACCTTGGAACATAAAGGGCCAAGTCAACAGATGGTCTAAATTGTCCTTGCCCCGTTAATATTAATAAGGAATTAGCTGATGTGTGCTAACTTCCAACTGCCAGGTCTTACTCAACTGGAAAGATCAAAGGAGAAAAAAGAGCAGAGGGGAGAAGGAATGGGAGAAAGAAAAGGGAAAACAACAATGGGATCTTTACTGAAATAATTTACAATTCAGGACTGTGACATTTTCTTACTTTTTGATCTGTTTTCCTATTTGCAGCAAAGTCACTGATGCCAAAAAGGACCCCTCATATGCTATGCTAGATTCATACCAATCTATAGAGGAAAAAGCAGATAAGATCAGCTTTATGCTTATTTTCAGAAATAAACCATACTGAACTACTGAATCTTGGGGGAAAAAAAAGAAATAGAAGTTTCATCAAAAGATACATGGCACATTAAATGTTATGTACACAGTATTTTTGAAGTTGTTGCAACATATTTTTCTCTAACAAAACTGTAAGAATTGTGGGGTGGCTTTCATCTGTCTTTTAGCTTTTAATTGGTTTTATGTCTCTTTCCTTTATACATAATTATGCAAACACCCACACATAGATCCAAACATACATATGCATACATTCATTTCATTTATAAATATTGATTAATATTATTAATAATGAAGAAATTCCAGCAGAGATTCTACTCCCCATAACAGTTCTGAATCGTAAGTCATCTTTTGGATCGATCTGAATTGTATTGTGGTTCTTTGTAAACACAGTAGTAAATTACAATATGGTAATGATTGTCATGGTGCTTGATATTTACATCAAAACACTTAAATATAGCACAATCACAGAAACTTACTTCTGTAGGCACAGGTTGGGAAGCTTGAGTTCTGGATTTCTATAGCACTTCTAACATTGTACTGTATGCAAGTTGCCAAATAATGGTATTTCATTTTGTTATAAATAAAATACTGTTTATTTGTAATTGGCTATCCAAGAGAGAATGAAGAAGAAGATGGAAGCAGAAGCAGCAAGTAGACAAGCAGATGTGGATGTGCACTTGGATACCAGACCTCTGGATAGCAAAGGAGCATACAGTACCCAGCACCTTGAAGATCAACAGCTCAGATAACACTGTCAGGAAAGCTCTGCACTGACTGTGCCATGTCAGATCACAAGATAATGCTCTCACAAAGGGATGCACAGGAGTTCAACTCACTATACCTCCTCCTGTTCAGAGCACCAGCAGAAGAAGCAAACTGGGAAATCTTCAAATTTTCTATAGGTCAGTTTTACCAAGTCTTTGGAACAGACCCAAATAATTTCTGTGGTTGAAGCTCATTTTGCCTTTGAGGCTGACTGTGCCAACCCCACCAAACAGAAACACAATGGTGATGGAGCCTGGGAAGCAGCGGGTGCCAACAATGCCAGACTGGAATGATGAAATCAAGCAGTTTGGCCACTTATAATTCCACAACGGATGGGGATGTTCCAGGAACGAGGAGATGCTCAAGGTTCACAATGGCTTATTCAGCATCCACAAACACTGAATAAAGAGACTCGAAAAAAGAAACACACACAACCACAAAAGCCAAGCCGGGAGAAGCACTGATTCGGGGAATTGTTTTAGAGAGATGAACATGACAACTCGATGGGTATGAAAGGCTGGACCCAGATGGCAGGAGGTAAGAAAAGATCATAGCAATTACGATGCAGCATAGCTGTCAGTGATACAAGGACAGATCACGCCGTTGCTGTCAGGAAAATGGAAGAGGATCTTTTCATTGCTGTGGGAAGATCAAGGTATTAAAATTACATACGTACATACGTCAAGAAGTGAAGACCAATTGCAGGACAGATACAGGAACCTTTAAGCAGCTCCTTTTAGGATTGTGTGTGTGACTTCAGAATGCCTGATCCAAGAAAGCCTGGCAAATGTTTAAGACCTTCTATAGTGCTTTGCAAAAAAAAAAAAAAATGTTATGTGACTGAGAACTCTTTCAGTGACTTCTGATATGTTTGAGGAAGGCCAGTGATGCCACTGGGGAATCTCATGGATGGAATGAAAGGCACAAGCTTGTTGTCCTTATAATCTTCATACTTGATTGGGCTTAAACAATGAAAGGGTGCTTTTTCAAAACCACATTTGGAAACAATTTTTTTGGAGCATCTTGGGTCTCACAAATCACCACTGTTTTGAAAACACACTCAGGAGAGTGGAATTTGTTATAAATTTACATACATATCGTCTGTACTTGAGTTAGAGGATAACAAAGGTGTCATGGGGCTAAACTGGTGTGAAAGGAAAAACAAAATCATGAAGAGCAGTCATTGCTTCTGCTTGGTTCTAGTATTCTCCCAGAGGCTCAAAGGCCAGCATAGGAGAAGGAAAGAAAGAAATATTTTAAAAATGGAAAAAACTCATTGCTTCTAATATTACTGCTGCCTGTCTTTATTTCTACAAAAGGTTGAGTGTAAGAAGTTTGTAGTGTTCGTTGAAAACAACTGAATAACTGGGTGGTATTAGAGTATATAATCACTGTGCTTGCAAGAGTATTTGAAAACAGCACATGCATCAAAATTTAAAATATTTTGCTGGCCTTCCAGAGTCTTTTGCTAAACCTAGTGTGCATTGGAACCTGAGTGAATGAATCCCATTAGTCATCACCATCTTAACAATATGCACTTCATACAGAGTTGGCTTCTGCACAGAGGAAGGAAATTACCAGTACTAACAAAGGAAAGAAGATTTATAATGTGCAAATATACAAAAGCTCCAAATAATTATAATATTCACAGCTTGGCAATGACTTTCTAGGCTATGAAATTACTTTTCTTTTGGAAGAATGAAGATTCTACAAGGTTAGTATAAACAAAGGGTAATTGGAAAATCAAAATGCTCTACACAAGTTGTTGTAAGGCCTGGAATAATGGTGATAGAATTATAAAAAAAAAAAAAACTTACTTATGAATCAGTGAGATTTTGTTTTGTACATTATTGCAATCAAAAATGCTCCCTTTCAAGTGCTACATGGGAAACAAATGGCTAAATACAAATCCCAGCTTACCCCTGATACAATGAGTTCTCCTCCCAGGTTCTGAACTTCTGCCTTCACTTTGCTGCAGATATTGAGCTGGTGGCAGTACAGGGCAATGCGCTGCAGGTAGGCCAGCAGATCCTGCTTGCAGGCGGAGTCTGGGCACTGCAGACAACAGAAATATTGATTAGATGGAGCTGAGTTCATGTGATTAGATATAGCTAATCACATAGTGGCAATACAAGTGTGTTAAGTGGATCTATTCCACTTTGTCTTCACATGAGGTACTTGACAAATGTGAAAACTCAAACTCTACCTTTCACTTAACTCAAGATTTATGAATTGAAACCTAAAGATGTACTCTACCTTTCTGTAAAATGAGAAACCTCTTTATCAGCATTAAGAAAATAATAGTTTTAAATTATGCTCTGCATTAATTTATGGTATTGTATTGAGCAGCCAAAAGACCAAGTTTAACTTGAAACTCCAGGCTGCCTAGTGGGTGTCCAAGTTAACATCCAATATGGACCTGCTGAAGCCCAGATAAACCCAGTTCTGACTGGTTATCCCCACTCTAATGCCAGCTCTTGTCTGCCCGGCAGCTTCCCTGGCATTTGTGCAGACGTTCAGAGGATTGGATTAAGTCAAATATGCTGGATGCTGTGAGGGTTCCATAATCAATAGAACAACAAAAGGCCCCAGTACAATTTATTCATAGTCTCTAGGACTCTTAATAGAAACTGCATCATCTCCCACAATATCAACAGCATAACAAACAACAGCCTCCTAGTTAATATTCCAAGTCTTGCCTCAGGAGAACAGACCTCAGTAATTCACTCTGATGAAACAGAGCTAAAAGGGTCCATTGCTAAAAGCATGTCTCCAATAAATACTCTTTGGGGCTGCCCAGCAAAGCCTGCCTGACAATGTTCCTGCATAGCCTGGGGAACAAAGATTCCAAATATGCCTTTTTATCACCTTGAAGAGTTTATGCTCAATTAAAAAAAAAAAAAAGAAAAAACAACAATTATTATCGGAGCATTTCAAGAAAAACTCATAGAATTAAATGCACATGAGTCAACAACATCACAGCTCCTGCCTTGAAATCACTACTCTGCCCCTCCCACCTTGCAGGAATGATGGCAAGGAATGTGTTCATGGTGAAGTAGGTGGATATATTGTTGTCTACAGCCCCAAAAGGAGTCATTTGGCTTTTTTCTTTCCATTTAAAACTAACAGTAAGCAAAGCTGGAGGTTCTCTCTTATACAGCCTTTCTTCCTCAGAGAGCTGCCACACCTTTCAGGCTTTAATCCCTAAAGGACCTCTTCTCCCTACTGGTGCCAATTTAATATAAAAATATTTACTCAATTCTTGAAGCCTGAAAGGAATGAACTTTAAAGCAGTACTTCAAGAGAGCTGTCAAGGCTTTAAATATAAGTACCCTGGAGTGAAAAAAATGTAAGGCTCTCTCATTGCAACAATAATTAAAAATGCAACTGTCCACAAAATGTTTATATTGCATGAGGGTCTCCAAGGTTCTGTGAAATATCATTAAAGTGCAAGCATTAAAACAAATACTTTGTTCTCAGAATTATTTCACTGTTTATTATTAGGGGTACAGTCCTCTGAAATTTAAAATGTGACTCAAATCAAGGCACTCTAAGCATAACAAGTCTCCTTGTGTTTCTTTCTTTAAAATATTCCACCTCTGCAAATACTGCAGACTAGGAATTTCATCAGCTGACAGATGGATTTCTTCTTTCTTGTGTTAAAATGAACAGATGCTGCATTTGAAAGGACTGGAATGGGTTAACTACAGGAAAAAATGCTTGCTGCTGCTGAAGAAAACCAAACTCCAGCATTTCTGAGGTTACAGGAAAATGGGCAGCTTTGGGTTTTTTGCCACTCTGGACCATATTCCACAGGAGGGTGTGTTACACACTATCACACTCTTACTTGAAGAAGAAAAAGATACTTATTTTGAAGAGAAAAACTAGAGGCAAGGAAGTTACCAGCTCCTGCTTCCAGCAAATTTTCTCTTGATGACAATGAAATGAAAGAAACTACAGGAAATTTACAAGGGAAAAAAATAGTGAAATTTAATTTGACTGAATCTAAAATCAACTATGTAGGACCTGGATTTGAAATTTTGCTCTTGACTTTTAATACGATGCTTCCTCTTGCTCTCCAGATGAATAGATAATCCAATCTGAAAATATATATACAGCAAGTTCATCTGTCCAGCTGTGACATGAATTTGGTAATGGGAGTGAGGACACGGACCCCAGAACATGCACAATGAGGCAAACCAGAAAATAGGGAGTCAGAGAGCCTTGAAGGGGTAAAAGTCCTTATCAAGAGAAAATTGCTGGAAGAATAAGCTGAAAAGAATCTAAGGATTCCTGGGCACGTGGCAAGAGGAATGGAGTATCCAAATCCCTACTGCTTTTTTAACAGCAAATACATTTTGGATGTGGTGATCTCACAGGCCTTTTCCAGCCTGAAAGAGTCTCTGTCTAATTCCAACAGGCCCAGAAGTGAGGCTGCCACAGTCAGGCATTTCTGAGCTTTGGAGGGACTCATTTATGACTTTCCTGTTCTGCTGACGTGTGCAGAAGAACAGCTTCTATGAGAAGATCAGGGTCCAGACTCCCAACAGGTAATTTTCTGCCAAGACAGACTTTTCCTGCAAAAGGCAACTCATCCATAGAGGTCACATTGTATTTCTGCTCATTTTGGGGCTACCTGATCAGCTACTGCCCGTGCCAATTTGTCCATCCTGGATCCTGCCTCTGCAATCTTCTTGGCCGCATTAATGACATCGGATGTGTTCTTCAGGGGGCCTTTCCCTCTGTCAAACACAAGACAATTACCCACAGTCTCAATAAATCATTGAAGGCAACAGTTTTATTGACCCTGTTTAGTGCTCGATTTTAAAATAGTAACACGAATGTCTCCTTAATTTATTACAATTTTGCCTTTTAAGTACTTTATAGTACAGCTTGATTAAGAAATCTGTCTGCTGTATTTCCTCTCCCTTACAAAATGCCTCACTGGCAATTTAGTCCAATGGTGCCTTCAAGCACATGAGCTGTACTTAATAGTATATGCATTTTTAAGTGCTCATTAAGCCAATGTTCTTCCTGGAATACACAACTATTTCAAAATTATGCGATTCCCAAGCCAGTGCTAAATGTTCAGCCCATCATGTCTAGAGCAAGAATGTCACATTTTAGAAGACCTTTTCTTTTTTTGTTGGAAAATAAAAGTATGTGAAGAATAATCCTTACGTTACACACTGAAATGTTAAAACATGTATAACTAGTTTGAAGACTGATCTTTCACTATATTTTTAAGATGATGCACAAAATTCTGATTCTAGTCATTAAAGCTACCAAAATGTATGAAGACAAAAAGTCTCCACAGACTTTTCTGAATTTGTTTCCGACTCAAAACTTTAATCCTGCATGTTTCAATAAAATTGCTGCTGCTCCTGAGAAAAGCTCAGCTGGAAGTGAGTTCACTTTCCATTTTTTTTAATGTGGAAAATCATAATATGATCAAACGTATTCAATTTTTGTTTAATGAAACAGAAGGCATTTTTTCTAAGCACAACATTGCATGATTTTTGGATTTTAGAATAACATGCTGAAACATATTTCTATTTTAATCTTCTTTCCAGACTTTCATTACCACCTTAAACAGATAATTAAGCATCCCACTTCTGGTGAACTTAAACTGCAGCAACAATACTTCTTGGTGACCTCGTGTGCTTCTACATTAATTACATGAGCAGATCTGACTGTCACAAACTCCATGCATTTGAAAAATTATTCTATTTTAACACTGCTGAGGTTACAGCCAACCAAAAAGGTGTGAAAGGCTTGTTTCTGTTTTAATGGAATATATTAAACAAGTTGTTATTGGATCTGATGCAGACAGAGGTGCACTTTGATTTTTTTTTTTATTTACTTCAAATGCGACAGTAGTTTTCTCTCATTCTCTAATTAGTTCTGTTCTTTTGATGCTAGAAAATATAATTATAAAACTTTCGGTTTCATGTTCAATGTAGCAAAGGTTGCCCAGGAGGTTGCAGAAAATGTGCACATTCTGGGCTGTTTCTTTAGACCATCATTTCTTCCTTCCACGATACAGTGACATTGTTTGGGTAGATTTTAACTCTATTTTTTGCTGGCAGAATGATCAGAGACACAAAGACAGTACAAATACTAAAGGAATACAGAATTCTGTAAAATATCCTCTCCATCCAGTTCCACCTTTACCATCAGACCAGGTTGCTCCACAACCAACTGGCCTTGAACACTTCCAGGGATGGAGCAATACAAAGACATGAATAAATGGATGTCTGATTTTAATCCTGAAGAAAACCAGGAAGATTTTCATACTGTTTTGTGTAATCAAATTTTGATAAATACCATTTAAACTTTTGAACTCACTTTAAAAATAAACACTGAACAAAATTTAATTTACTACTGTGATCTGGAATTCAAAGAATCTTGTAAACTGTTCTGTCTGGTGAGATTAACAATATGACCATAGTTAAAGACAATAATTCTGTTTACATTGTATCATCAATGAATGGCCTTTTGATGCTCTGCAATTAGAGAAGAATGAGACATCAATAGAGAAAAAAAATGAAAGCAAAAAAAAAAAAATCATTACTGACAGAGTCCCATGAAGCATTAGATCAAACCAGTTTCATTTCATTTGGGAGTTTTTTTAGGAAGGAAGTTCAGTGTTCAAATGATATAAATAGTTTTGCCATTATTTTTGATTGACATAAATTGTGCTGAAATGTTGAAGTTCAGAGAGGCACATGCATTTAGATGGGTACTAAATGAAATGTCACTGGAGTGTCTGTAAGGTCACAGACTAACTTTGCTGCTGAAATTCAAAATTATCTGCAAATAAAAGAGGCTTGCAAATAGCACAAAAACTTCACGTGATTAATCCCATTTGGAGAAATATCCAAGACTAGTGTATATGATGAGTGTTCCTTGGCTTTGATCCCCGAAGCCACAGCAAATCATCTCAAAAGGGGACAAATCGAGAAGAAAAGGGAAGATGTGGCACGTCTGAGCTCCTCACCTGGGGTCATTTTGTCCTTACCTGGTGAAATCTGTCATTTCCATCATAATCATGCACATCTGCTTGGCCAGCACAATGATGTCATTGCCACTGTCATCCCACTTGGCCACCTCTGCGTCCAGCTTGCTCTTCTCTTGGTGGAATATCTCCACCTGCTCGGCAATCTTTGCCTTCTCCTCCTGGGGAAGCTGAGCCATGATAGCCTGGAGAAAAACCAGGAGTTGGGCATGAAGAAAAGAAAGCTACAAACTGGATTGTCCAGCGGTCCCAACAGCTTGAGCTTCTTTTTATGGGAGCTGAAGATGCCAAGTAAAATCCAGTAGGCATTTGATTTCTGTCAGGACAGGCAAAACCACACTCACAGCATGTCTATACCTCTTCTTGCACTTTCAAGATGATAAAATTTATATTTATGATGTCGTGATTATTCACCAGTTGACACAGGAGGATTAAATTCCTATTAAATCTCCATTATGAGGAAGAATAAAACAAGTGACATTTATGGGAAAAGGCAGACTGAATTGTTGTGTCTCCCCTAGTCTCATTCTCTGTCAGAAATAGAGGATTTCAGATTAACACAACACTAAAATAAACTGTGACACACAAGACAATACATTTGAGGTGAATTGTAACAAACATATCTTTTAATGATATTTGGTGTTCTAATTGTCTCTTGGAAGAGACGCAAAAAGGCACTGAACAGGTTGATACTGATCTGCCTCAGCATCAACATCGTTAAGTTCCCTCCAAAAAAAACCCTAAAAAATTATAATAATTACTTTTGAAGATCAAATGGACACTTTGAATAATGATTTCCAAGTTGAGCTACTATTTGGCTCTAGGGGTTCTGAAGACCACATTATGCATTTAATGGGGTGTGACACATATTTAAGTGTCATTACATTTTTTTCTTGTTTATGTCACTTTCAATCAGCTGAAGTCTTTTTCTACATATTCTTAAAATGCTCTTGGCTTTTAAAAATTCGTAATTGACCTTTTCCAAATCTGAAATTAAAAAGGGTTATAAACAGTAGATCAGAAAATGAGAAATTTGCAAGTTAATCAAATTAAAATTCAACACGAGTTTTAATTAGGCCTTATCAATGTAACTCAGCAGTTCCAAATGTTAGCATAATAGTCTCTGCACAGAAAAATGCAGTGTAAGTCAGGCTAATAAATAAATAAATACATAAAATGCACATAAAACATTAGAACTGAGGAATTAAGTGAAGTTAAGAGAACATGATGGGGGAGTAGTGAAATCTGGGAAGTTTTCTATATGACTTGCCTGTGGTTTCTTTGAGTGGCAGCTTCACCTGAACACTCTTTAAACTGGTAAACAGTGTTTTAATATTTCTATTCTGCTGATGTGCCTTCAAAGCAGCCATATCCTATAGCAAATGCAACCCATAAATTCCAGTTCTATTCCTACTGAAGATCAACACAAGTCTTTCTCCTGAAACACTAACAGCTTTATGGAGTAGGCATATTAAACAAATCCATTACACTCCACAAATAAAGATATTTTGCACCTTTTGCACAGAAAAGGTTCACATAAGATACTATTATGCTTAGCACTCCAGACTGGGGACTGGGAAGCTTCTGCTTAACATGTTTCCCTTTTAGTTTTTTATCATTTGTTGCTTCCTGTGCCACATTGCAATCAATGTTATTCAGGAACTGTCTTTATGATATATTATGTTTATACAGTGCGTAGCTGATCAAAGCAGAAGGTTTTAAATGCAGCAGTAATAATAACCACAATAAATGTAATAGAATTTAAGGCTCCTAAATCCCCAGGTGAACTTAATTCTCAGCAAAAAAAAAATTGCTGCAGTGTTTACTTGGGTTTCAGATCAAGAAAGGATGACATGCTACCCAATCCTAAGTGAAACCAAAAAAGTGAGAAAGGCTGTGAAATTTGACAAAATAATCAGTACTGTATCTCATTTCTCTTCTACCTGAGACTTACTTTAGTAGTCAATACTTCGAACATCTCAAACAGGACTTTATACCCTTTAAAACATAAAAATCACAAAAGATAGTCAACTACATCCAGAACAGTTCTGTCACCATGCTCAGAGTAAGGGATCCAGGTACCGTTCTGCAATTCTTGGGACTGCACATTTTTCCATGCCAGTTCCTTGTCACCCAGCTCTCTGGGACCCATCTCTCTTCACGTAGATGATAATAAATTTATAATTTATGTCCTCGATGTGCAAAGACAACATTTTTTGCCTTAGGGATGCCATGATAAAACTCCAGTTTTTCTGATACATGGTATAGTTTATTTGCCATCTATATTCAATATTCAGGGAAATTAATTTAAGACAAAAAGAAATCTCTGCCCATTCCACTGGATCCATGTCTTGCATTTCTCCCATACCTCTGAGTAAGCTTCTTTTAGATTTTTGTTACTTTACTGTTTCGTTTTAGGATGTAAAACCTTTGTGTCAAGCCCCAACCTACAGCAACTGAAAATTCCTCTGTCCTGGTCCTCTGAGCTTTTGCAGCAGCTTTGCTTGTTGGTCCTTAGGTTCTCAGCCCTACAAATCCTCTTCCAGACTCCAAGGTAAGAAATCCTCATTCCAGTTACCAGCTTTTACTGCTGCTTGAGTGTGTGGGGAGGATGCTTCTCATTTAGTCCATTACTTCGATTCGAGCACATCAGAGCAAACCAGACTTGTGTGAAACAGCCATGAAAATCATTCAGACAATTCCCAGGTCCCCCACTCGTTCTCTGCTGAAAAACGTTAAAGGGCTCTTCTTTAAAAAAAACTTTCCTTCCAGTCAAATATATTTTCATGATGTATTTTCCCCAAAATTATATTCTGATTTTTTTTTAATAATCTGAGCTGAGAAGCCTATTGAGTAAAAGGTAAACATGCATCAGAGGGGGGCATAATCCTGAGTGTTAACAGGAATATTCCTGAGTGTTAACAGACTTCACTTCCCTGGCACCTGTGACCCCTGAAGCACTCATCAGCTTAATTTGCAATCCCCATGCTCAAGCTGAGGTCGCAAATCACAATGACTGGAGTTTATCATGATGTAATTACCCTGGTAAAATTACATTGACTCAGTAGCAAATGTCTTCAATTACAATTAAATTACAGGGACTACTCAGTAGCTTACGCAGATCTTCTTGACAGGTTTGCACACTGGGAAACATGACTAATGTAGGATTTCTCTGGATACAGCACATGGTGCCCTGATGGGATTTTTTCTTTTTTTTTTCTTCTTAATTCGCTGACTACTCCCACGGCTTCAGCACATTCCAAACCTGCAAAGCCTTCTCTTACAGCACTAGCTGGAGCAAGCAGCTGATACTAGGCATCACAAAAGCCCCTAGATCATTCAATAAATGCTACTTAAATAGGTTTGACACAAAAAAATGTTCAACACCTCGATCAGCCTGGTCCCATCCTTCTTAAATGACCCTGAGGAGTGGAAATCACTCCCTTTGCTTTCCAAGGGAGAGCTTTTATTGGTCACTACCCAGACACTCCCTGGAGGCATGAGGGGTTTATACTCACCCTTGCACTCTGGCCAGCAATGAGCTGGTCATCCTCAGTCTGGACACTCGTTCGGCTGCGCACGTCATAATCCTCCTGCTCGAAGTCTGAGTCATCCTCAAGCTCCTCAGGGGTCTGGAGAGAGAGACACAGGGAGAGAAAGCCCCAGAGAGGAGATGACAAGCTTAAAAAGGACACAGACAAAGTCCCGTGCACAGTAAGCTCTTATTTCATTGACTACCTGCCCAGGAAATGCTGTTCCGTTCTCCTTTGAAATGAACTTGTCTGCCCCAGCAGTCAGGAACTGAAATTGAATTGTCTTAAAAATTAAATTGTTTCAACCCTAGTTTTCTTTACAAATGGCATATGTCATTACCTTGCCACAACTTTTCTTGCTGCAATTTCTCTTAACTCCCTTAACATGATGAATGCAGTTCCAGGAACAAATATCCTTTGGAAACACTAACAACCGGAACGCAGTATTTCAAAATAATGTTATTTCATATATAAACGGACACTAACACTATTATGTTACTGGCAGCTACATGTAATCTTCAAAAGAGAAAGTAAATACCTGGGAAAAAGCAACTAACATCCTAGAAGAAAAATTTATCAAAGCAAATAAGAGATTTCCCATGGAAAGAAATTTTAAATGATGTTGACTGGTTTTGAAACACATGTGAAATTTATAATCTGTGTAATCTTTTTAGTTTACACGGTTCTTTTCATATACAGGGCTTTGGAATTTGACTCATCCCTCAAATGACACCGTGTTGTCTTCACTGCTCCTGCTACAAATGACGTGAAGATTTCTTGGAAGATTGATGAAATCAAGTTATGTATTTTCAGGCTTAAGATTGTTTAAAATGTGGGAGGGAGAAAGAAAAAAATACCAACTGATGGACCTGTTATTTTGGATAGACCTCGGGTTTTCACCTTCTAGCAAAAAATTCTGAGAAAAAATGTCCCCATGTATATACAGAGAGAAAGTCTAATTAAAATCACTATTTCGTACCATATTTAATATAAATGGTGCAAAAAAATTGGAATCTTTAGAAAGAAGATTATATTCCATTTTATGATTAAATAGCATCTGGTACAACAGCCTGGCCATGAGTAAGTTCTGTAGGTACCACACATGACAATGGTAATAGGAAAAGAAAACCACAGCAACTGTGCCGAGAAATCCTCACCTTACTGGACACCCATCACCCCCAGTGACAGCCTAGAAGGCCAAAGCACTACAGAAGAAATCATCCAGGCTGGCATTTCGTGCTTGGAGGCAACGTCAAGTTTTCTAGCAGAGGTGCTAATCACTGCCAGTTGTCATTACAGCTCTGTCTGGAGGATGCTCAGTCACTAGGAACGGGTCCAAACCCTCTAACGTAACGCAGAGGAGTCTTCTGGCGATATTTCTGTTCCAGCCTGGCTTCCAACACAAAGTGCACATCACTGTTTGTAGCTGCACGGTGAAGTGCACAGGATGGGGAGAGTAAAACACAGCCATCTTCGTCTGACTTGAAGAGTATGAATTAAATATGTGTTTTGATGCTGAGCGCTGGAGGAAGAAATAACCAAGTGTGACAGTGTGGTAATGAAACTCCGTCTGCACCTCTGAAGAGAGGCATGCACAAAGACTGTGTCTAACAGGATAGGCAGGAGAAGAAGTTTAGATGAAAAATGAATTTACCTTCTCTCTACTGTCACAGGTAAAATAGAAGGATTGGTACCCATCATTATAATGACCAGTGGCCTTGTTTTCCAATCATTTTTAATCCTTTTATTCCCTTTGCTCGGCTGCCCGAGGGCAAGATGTGACCCTAAAATCTGTCATAAACAAGCAAGCTACAAAGAATCCTACAACTCCCTGAGCAAAGAGTATTTTCTATCACAAGGCTCAGCTCTTCATCTGCCTAAGCTTTGCTGTTTACAACAAGAACATGGTGGGGAGCTTCAAAAAACCAGCTGGCTCTTCCCCATCCTCCAAGTCCACTCAATGAGCCAGTTTCACTGGTCATTGTAAAGCCACTACCCTTTCACACCCCAAATATACTCCTCTTAGTTTCTTCTGTCTCCACTTTTAGAAATAAGATTATAAAAGGTAATGTGCAGTCCTTAGCAAGGCTTTCATAGACCTGCAGAAAAGATGTGATGTTCAAAATATTACATCTCAACGCTGTAACCAGTAAGGACATGAGGCTGCCTCTTAAAAAGAAAAAATATTCTAAAAATTCTATGTAAGGACTTATTCTTGAAGAAATATCCGGAAGAAAAAAAAACTGTTCCTGTTACTGTCTGACATTCATAATCTTAAAATCTGTGGTCTTTAAAGGACTGAAATTTAATGGGCATAAATGTTGAACTTGGAGAAAATGTAGTGCAAACCAAAACGGCAAGTAATGCAACTGTTAGTAATATACTACAAGCACAAGACATCTTCCTATTTACACTCTGTACAAGTGAGATCTAATTGAAAGTGATCTTTCAGATTCATTCTTTTTATGTTCTCAAGTGTGGTGAATTTAACACCCTCATTTTCTTCCCCTAACAGCTGCATTTTGCATTAGGGTGAAGACCTGGGGTTAAATTTATCTGTATGCTGCCATTTCAAACACTTTCACGCTTTTCACCCTTGCACCACTGCTCTGTTTTAGCTGATCCCCTGGAGATGCAGCCCATAGAGAATAGGGTCTCCCTTCTGTTTAGACACAAAGATATAAAAATAAATATTATATTGAATTTCCTTGACCTACTCTTAGCAGGGCCTTCTAAATGTACAAGAACAACCCTAATTTTTGTGCAACTATGAGGACCTTGATATTTAAAACCTTGTTTCCAAGACAACGGAGACTGAGACTTCATTTATCTGAGCTGGAAGACAGAGAGATTGATTCTGTCTTGCAGACACCTGGACTCATGTTCACACAAATGCAGGGAACACAGATCTGAGATTGGAGATGGCTTCCAAACAAAGATGACAACTACCAGTGGCAGAAGAAGCTAAAGTGATATTCAAAATTAATGGATTTTACGAACTGATTGATTTCAGCAGGAAAATGGACTTTTTCATAATTTTTAATCTGTTTTGTAGCACAAGCCATAGGACTTCCCAAGACTACATTTTTTTTTCAATTACAGTATCTCTACTACACACACCATTCATCTAACTCTGAGGAAGTCTTCCAGTGAAGAAGAATCTTTCAGAATCCCACATAAATCACACAAGAAATATATACTTTCTCTTTTAAGATACATGTTTTATTTCTAATATGAATGTGGTGACTTTCAACTTCCAGGCATTGGAATATTTGTTTTTTTACTATCTCTCTGGCTGTTAGACTGAAGAGCTTGCTGTGAACAAAATATCTTCCATCTATGTCATTTTTTTTTGAGACTGCAGTATGAAAATGTGAATTACACAAGCATAAGTCATAAAATGGCATATATATGTAGACTTATAACTGCTATTTGTTTCATATTTCACTAACTCAAATGTACTTGATGAAGATAGAAACCCCACTTTCCTGTAGTGCTGCATGCACTTAAAAATTGTAAGAAGCAATTACAAGAATTTCAGCACTGTGAACACCAAGTCAAGCTAACCTTGTAATGAGAGCAAAGACTGAAGAGATTAAAAGATACTCCCCCACTTTTTACAATGAAAATTCCCTCTGATTCTAAAAGACAAGGAGAAAAAAAACCCAGATTTTACAATATGCTTTTATATCCAACCCCACACTATTCTGTACATTTGTTTTGGTACAACTGCAGCCTGAGGTGCAAGCAGCACCTCAGTGCCTCAGTCAAAGAACATCTCTCACTGGAGGTCTTCAGTTTGGTGATTTACAGTAAAATCTAGCACTTCAAATTTCAAATTCAAATCTGAGAAGCAGCAGGCACTGGACCCCACAACACCCTTTGGAGATAGGATGTTTCAAAAGCTGATGGGATTCTGCACCAAATCTGGTTTTCCAGAGGACTTGAAATGTTGCAGCACTTTGGATTCCCCCACAGTGGCTGCCCCCAGAGGTGATGGTGGCTAAACCTGACAAGTCTGGAAGAGGCAAAGAGCTTTAATACACCCAAATAGTTGGGGCCAAATAGTAATTTCATTTTTATTCAGACTTGCTGAGGTCTTCTCCCAAGGACTGAAAATACCTTAATGACAGAATAGAATATAAATGGAGTTAATAATAGAATAAAATATCCTGAATTGGAAGGAGCTCACAAGGACCATCAAAGTCCAGCTCCTAGCCCTGCAAAGGACATCCCCAAGGTCACAACTTGTACCTGAGAGCATTATCCAAACACTTCCTGAACTCTGTCAGGCTTGGTCTGAGAGACTGAAATGGTTAATGGCTCAAACATTGTTAAAAAAGGACTTTGCCATTAAGGCAAAATTGTATAAAGAAGCTGTGAGCATGGAAGCCCTGTTCAAATGTGCCTCCAGAGGGGAACTGCTCCCTGAGTTAAGCCACCTGATGGGAACTTGAGCGAAGGCAAAGGTGGTACTATTTATTGTCCAGGTCTAAAGAGAGGTCTAAGGAGAGCTAAACAAGGCTGGGGGAGAAGAATCAGCTCTGGCTCGGTTCGATGGTAGAGAAGAGAGGTTTTGGGGGTGTGACAGAGGGAGTGAACACCCACCCTGCCTTACACAAACCAGCTAAGATGTAAAACCCACCCGCCCTGGGAAGGACACTTCCATAGGGCATTCATGTGAGGGGCAGCAGAGGAGGGATCATAAACCGTCATAAAACCATCAAAGACCCCCAAAACACCCCCAGACTCATTCCTGAGGCCTTGCAGCACACCACTGCATGTGATGCAAAGTGATGCCACAGATCCAGAGTCTGCTGTAAGAGATAATTTCAAACTTGTCCCCCCAGGGGAGGTACCAGGCATTCCCACCTGGCCCAAACACACATTAATCCATTGAACTCTATGTTTTGTGGAACCCTCGCCACCAAGAAGACCAGAAGAAGATGATCCATGAGATGCTGTTGGGATCCAGAGAGTGGTGATATTTTCTGCTTGATCTGTCTGTCACTTCCTCTCCCACCCTGTCCCTCTTTTTCTTTCTCTCTCTCTCTACCTCACACTACTGTTAAATAAAATCCATACTATCAGCTTCAGCACATGGTCTTGTTTGCACCTTAATTCAGGCAGAGGCACCTTTTTAACAATTTTAATAACCAGATCTTAACACTTGGTACTGTTACCACTTCCCTGGGGATCGATTTGAGTGCCCAACCACCTCCTGGGTAAAGAACCTTTTCGCAATATCCAACCTAAACCTCCCCTGACACAGCTCAAGCCATTCCCTCGAGTCCTAAGATGCTCCCAGAGAGCATCTCTGGCATCACCCTGAAGAATTAAGATTCCAGATGTTTAAAGTCTACTCTGCAACACAAACTAAAACACGGCAAGAGGGAACACCTGGACGTTGGCTCCAACAGTGCACTCCTGATCCAAACAAATGTAACACTCAGGGTGATGTAGATGCCTCTAAAGGCGAGGCTGCTAATGGCAAAGGCCATGTTTAAAAACAGTAAGTTGGCCTTGGAGACACATAAGAATGAGAAAAGGTGCCATTGTGAGTCCTCCTGACTGTCAGGAGTGTTTCTGGCCAATAACTGAGGGAATTTCATAAGTAGCTATGAAAACATGAAGTGTAATTTCATCCCTACAGAGTAATAGGAAAGATGTTGGAACGAAGTTGTTTTCTATTTTATTTCTAGGTTCTATAATTATACCCTTAAATTCATTTATACTACTTCTTAACTTGTAGAAGAGAGCTTCTCCTTCTGTATAGATAATAATAATAGTCTTCAATGAAAAAAGGAATCTCCTTTCTCCTCCAGAAGGACAATAAATTCTCCCCTTTTGAAGGAAAAAGAGAAAAACAGGGACTATTCACCCTTTCCTTCAGCTTACTAAAAGTAATAATACCAGCCAAAATTAATTTTTAAAGTGGCTTTATTTACTCTC
The DNA here is from genome assembly GCA_013396875.1 of Vireo altiloquus. NCBI lineage: Eukaryota > Metazoa > Chordata > Aves > Passeriformes > Vireonidae > Vireo > Vireo altiloquus. Next base: position 245,982 of record VZRF01013632.1, read on the forward strand.
TGGAATGAGGGAATCATCTCGGATAAATTCAATCTTTCAGGGCTTGCACATGAACAATCACTGCCTGAAAATAAATGTGTCAGATGCTCTAAAAAGTTTGCAAGATTGTTTTTTTTTTTCCTTTTTTGTAATTCTAAAAAAGTTTTACCACCTGAATTAAAGGGTGCATAATATTTGATAGATTATTAGATAAAAATATTCTAAAGGCTTTTATAGCCTCACCCTTTAATTATACATCCCATTTCAGTGTGAGATGTTCAGATGGAAATGTTAAAGAGTATCTCAAAGTGAAACTAATTTTGTTTTCTACAGCAAATAAGGCTCTGATTCAGCAAACTCTGGTCTGTATAAGCTTATATATGTGGATTTTTCTAGTTAACTCACATGGATAATGAGTCCATTTATGTGCTTCAGTTCTCTGCCTGGGTAGGGAGTATTACATTGAGCTCCATAAATAAATGATTTGTCTGAAGGCGAAAATAAATCTTCCTAATCTGGGCAAGCAGAATTCATTAACTTGTATCATGAAACGGGTAGAAAGTAATAGTGATACAATGGCAAAAGTAACTTGGGATTTTCCTAAGGAGACTGAGAAGCCTGAATGCTGATGAGCTCTCCAGGTACACAAAACAGTCAGGCAGCAACAAAGTGATCAGGCCTCCAAAATTCAAAATTTAAAATTAGAAACATCTCACCAGGATGGACATCGCATGGCAAACTCTTGGGATAACTCTGATGTACAGGGGGGTCTGGAAGCCTGAACTCAGAATAGGGGATGGGAAAACCTGGGTCTGTAGGAGATCCCACCTGATGATTGTGCCTCATGACACAATCACCACTTAACATGACAGATTGAAAAGATTGAAAGCTGTTAAGGAGTGGTTCTTGTCCTAAGAAAAGTCTGGAAACTGCTGCTACAGGTGAAGAAACTGGAAAATGAAAGCAAAAACTGAGATCCTTTGCTATGCAGATCTTTAATTTCACAAAATCATAGAATCATGGAATGGTTTGGGTTGGATGAGACATCAAAGATCATCCAGTTCCACCCCCTGCCATGGGCAGGGACACCTTCCACTATCCCAGGTTGCTCCAAGCCTCATCCTACCTGGCCTTGGACACTTCCAGGGATCCAGGGGCAGCCACAGCTGTGGCTCAGCACCCTCACAGGGAGGTAATTCAAGTAAAGATTTCCCTCTCCTTCCAGAAGAGCTGCTAATCCTCGAATGCTGCACGCCCAGAGAACAGGATGGGTTTGCCCCCATCACAAGCCATGACTATAATTCAGGCCACCTGGGATGTGCACTGGGCATGAGAATGGAATTTGTGTTTGGCAGTTTCAAAATTAAGCCTGTCAAAAGCTTCTTCTGTAAATGTTAATACATAGTGACAGATGACTAAAATGGAGCTATTTTGGAGTGTTCCAACTGCCTGAAGTCTTACATCAGCGCCATAATGCACTCACGACCACAAGTGCATGTTACCTGTTTGCTCAAAGGGATCAGTTGATATTTTAGCCCTGTTATTTGTCTCAAAAGCTTCCCCTGGGATTTTCTCCATAGCTTTACTTGTACATGGCTTTCATTAGGGCGGATTCAAGGTAATTTCGGTTTCAAATAACAGTTTCAATTGCTGAATAGACGTCCAAACCAGGTTTGGTTTGCTGTTTTTCATTTGTAAATCTTTGTCTGCTGACTGAAGTGAAAAGCAACACCCACCTACTCTCACAATAATGTTGTTCTGTGGTGTTTTTTCTTTGTTTGTTTATTTTATTAAAAGATATCTAAGCAAATTGAATCAACTGGTTATTCAACACTGAAATGACACATTTTTTACCTCAGTAAACATTCAAAACCCTCCCTGTAGAAGCTCACTGGAGCAGCAAGATAATTTATTGATTCATTTAGATTTTAACCAGACCTACCTCACATCTCAGGCAGCACACATACATTAGGAAAAAAACCCCAAATAAACAAAACAACAAAAAATCTACACAAACTTTGAAGACCTTGGCAAATTTATGCTATTACTATGGAAACAGCAATGAAGTTTGCATCTATTGGCAGTTGTGATCAAATCTTCTCCTAACTGATTAACATATTAGTTGTGGTTCATCTACTAGATAACCTCCTCTCTTTAATTTACTAATTCTTTTGTTGCTGCACATACTTCTGTTCCACGCTTGTTTCAATGTCAAGCTTTTCTGGCTTATTACAACACAAGGCTGATTCCAAGGAGATTTTATATTCTTCTTATCCATGATACCTCCCTGTAAATCCCAGCTTTCACTCCCAGGTGCTTTACATACCCTGATCATCAGGACAGCTTTCCACAAGGCTGATTCTAAGGAGATTTTATATTCCTCTTTTCCATGATACCTCCCTGTAAATCCCAGCTTTCACTCCCAGGTGCTTTACATACCCTGATCATCAGGACAGCTTTCCTGATGTCCCGAACTCCGTCGTAGACCAGGCGGGAGGCGTCGATGAACTCGTTCTCCTCAAAGGGCTGGGGCACGTTGGCACTCAGGGCTTCAATGGCCACCTCCACCTGCTCAGCGAAACGTGGCATCACTGGGGCAAACACAAGGAAAGGCAGCAGGATTAGACACCTTCTCTCCTTGTTGGAGTCCAGGAAAGCTGGAAAACTTTTCCTGTTGCTGTGAAGTGGAACACAGCCTTTGATCTGAGCCCCTGGAAAAAGCTCCCGACACTTTTGGATGAATTGAAAGCATTGAGAATGTGAAATGGATTTTTGTTTAGCTTATCACAGGCTGAAGATTTGTAATTTTAGGTTTTGCTATATACACGTAAATGGAGGCCAAACATGGAGGATTCAGGATGTTGGCTCTGGGTTCTTCTTTTTCTTCTCCATTTCCTGAGGTCAGGTGAACACAGGGTGATTGGTGGAGGGACTTTGATGTAGAAGAAATGTGTTAGCAAGAATTAGTAGTTATTGGTACAAAAGACAAAATAGAATACGTAGCAATTAATTATTGGGTGATAAGGTTTTAAAACCTGTCTGCTCCCAAGAGCAGCAGCCATTGTAGCACTGAAAACAGCAGCGACAGCCAGGCAGAGGCTGCGCTTCTGAAGCTAAGAAAAAATAAATAACCCAAGAAACTGCAATAGAAGTTTTGTCTCCTTCATTCCAGATATGGGACATTGAAAAAGAAAAAAAACTAGCTGGGCCAGGGGCTCTGGGGCTCTGTCATCTCCTGAGCATTTTTCCTCTGCTCTCAAGCATGGGTAATTTCCAGGAGTCACAGCACTTGCTGTCCTGGCAATGCCCAGGCACAGGGAGGCTCCTGGATGGGTTTGTACCCATCTCCTGCACATGGAGAGCTCTGGCACAGTACCTGACAGCCTGGAAATAACCATCTCCACATTCTCTCCTCCAATTCAAAAAGAATGGAAAACTTTAAAAACTGTGATTTACTATCTTTAAAAGGCTGCAAGATACCTGAGCAGTCAGTAAAGTTCATTTAAAGGCTTTACAGCCTGTAACAAGCACAGTGCATATTTACTTCAAGTGAGCAAAGCAAACTGCAGCCATTATCCCACTAATTTACATAATTTACAGTCTAGCTCATACTAAATAATAATAATTTTATATGGAACAAAATGCAAAATCAATTTATTACTTTTTTGAAGACACTTAAATGAATCTTCTGTTTCTTCACTATCACCATTTATATAACAGAAAAAATGGCCACAGATATTGGCTAACAGTATTATAAACTGTGGTGTGAACTTATTTAACACACAACTTAAAGCAACTATTTACTTTTGTAAATGGTTTCAGGGCATTGCTTGAAGTAGCAAGAGGCTTTTCTTCAAATTATATAGAGGATTCCTTTGAAGGTATAATCACTTTCTGCACATTATGTATGCAGGAAAATAAATCTTCCCCAAATCAGTCCTCTAACAACTTAAACCCAAATCCTACAAACATTAACATTGTGTCCCACTGATTATAATGCACCTACATTCCTGTACTTCTTTACTCCTCTTCAAAATTTTAGCATTAATGTTAACATTAATATTAATATATATTGGCTGACTGTGCTCATGGAGGACAAATATAATCAATGTTTTACTGGAAACCTGGATAAAAAATCCAGTTGGATTAATTTTTAAGGATTTAAGGAACTTGGGTCAAGTTTAAGATTTATAGGTAGCCATTTTTTCATCATATTCACATAATTTTTATTCTAGCATTTAGGTATCCAAATCATGTATCAATGACTTTACTATTTTGGCAATATAATTGAAAGAACAGGAAAAGATGATTCCTACCTCAGTTGGTTTCTTTTTTTTTGGTTAAAATATTACCTTTCTTGCCCATCTTTCCCTAAACCCTATTTTTAATACACTTATTGGTAACTTGAACCCAACTGATTGAATACAAAGGGGAATTTCCAGTGTTATTTTCATCAAGAGCAGTGACAAGCTTTCCTAGGAACTTCTACTGTGGTAGGAAACCACATTTTCTTCTTGACTGAATGTTCTTGAATTTATTTTAATCATAATGAAAACTACATTTTATGCATCTTACTACCTGATTTAAAGTAAACCCACAAAAAACCCATGTTTCAAGAAGAGTTTAAATTTTGAAGAACAAGTGGTAGCAATTACGAGCTCAAAATTTCTGATTGTGGCATTTAAATATTACTTACTGGATGAAAATGAGGAAACTTTAAAAGAGATATAGTGATTAAAATCTTATTTATGCATCACTATACATATATATATATATGTTCACACAGACAGATGAAAGAACAGAATTGTATTTTCCATGCAGATAATGTTCAGTGAGTTCCGTGGATACATTGGAGAAATAGGAAAAAGTGACAGCAACAATAGACTTTAAGAAAAGTAAACATTAACAAAACATTGCCAGGCAGAAGGGAAACAGTTTAATTAGAAAAGGAGTCTGAGAAAGCTGGAAGTTTTGGAAAGAGCATTTAATAAATGCATATATCAAATTACCTTAATTAATAGAACACTTGAAAGTGTAGTAGGAGGCTAATATGATTGCATAAGGAAGTCTCTAGAATAAGTATCAAAAAGCAGTCATTAAAAATACAATGAAAACAAATAAGCCTCAAGAATAAAAGAGAAATTATTTTGGGTTGTTGAGATAAAAGAAGTAAAACTAGAGATGCAAAAATGACGACAAAAAAAAGAAAAGAAGGTAAAGAATATTTAGGGTTAATTTAAATTTAAATTTAAAATTTCTGTCTAAAATTTCTGTCTAAAATTTCCTAACCAGCAGAGATGGTCAGGTACTGGATGTAATTAATGGTAGATGCAACAGTCCTGAATTAGGAATGGGCAGTTTGAAGAAAATCTACGTAAGAATGAAGAAATTTAACTTTTACATTTGTCTTCAAGTTAACAGAGCATAGTAAAATCTACCCTCTAGTTGTTAAGAAAATAATCAATTTTTGTATCATCTTCAAGAACTCAAGAAAAACAATAACAGTGAAAGGAATTTAGAAAAAGAAAAAAAAAAAACAAAGCACTTGTCTATTTTAGATAAAGGTATATAATCCTTATATAAAGGTTCATGTAAAGGTAGAGAAGAAAAGAAGGAAGATTTATAACATATTCAGCATAACTTCAGTACCCAGAAATAAAATGAAGCATTACTTAGAGCAATTAGTGTTTAATTATCTGTAAATAATCTGCAGATGCTGGACAGGCAACAGATTTGTGGAATTTGCTCCAAGCTTTTCCAATATTTCCCTTGACAGGGCAGTGACAGTGGGGGAGGCAGGTATGACATAGCTGGACTTGGGGAGATCTCTGTTGTGGCCATGTGTGACATTCTTAGAACAAAAAAGGGAAACTTCAATGAAATGATTGTAAGGTGGAAAGTTACATTTTATTCATATTCCTGTTATGAAGTATTCATTCCTGACCACACTTATTACCTCCACTGGGTACCTCCCATCAGCTCTGATTTTGCAGACCTGGCTATAATTTAGTCCCTAATTTACATTACTACACCTGAACATTATCTGCTGTTTCGAAATGGAAATAGATATTAAATTGCTTTATGAATTGCTTGCTTGCAAATCGTATTTTTACATCAGTGCTCGCTTTTGATTAGACAAGCAAGAAAAAGCCACCTTTAATAGGGTGCTATTACTTATTGCTTCTCTAAGCATATGTTGTCATTTAATGCAGGGAAGTTTTTGAAAATTGAGTTGAGATCTGTATTATTCTCCAGTTGAGGTCATTGAGCTCCATGACAAAAAAAAAACGCTCCAGTCTTTCTTTTCTATTATTCACCACACAAAGAAGGATATTCTTATGCCAAAGGTGAAAGAACCACAAGTAAAATTCAGGCGAAGGCGTGAACTTGTATCTGGAGTTAAAACATGTAAATGCATCAGAGAATGGTTCATTTATTATGCATGGAGAGATTGGCTATAAATTTTAGATTCAGAAGCAAATCAATACTTCTGGGGAAAAATTAAACATTGGTTTCTTAGTCTGAGCTGGGGCCTTGAAAACAGTCACACATATGCTTAGACTGAAAAATGTGGTCCATTAACATCTCTCAGCCTAACTACATGAATTAATTAGGCACCTGCATAAATGTTGACAGAATCAGATCCCAAGTTAATAGCAACACTTCTAATTCACTGACTTTGTCATTCCAACAAAATAAAGATTTTAAAGCCTTTCTGTGGATGAGTTTCCAATGGCGCTGAAAGCAAGACCACTGCCAACAAAATGTAGGTTGAATGGCTTCTGGAGAAAAACTGGGAATCAGCAAAGTTGAAATTATTTCCATTTTATCAATTGAGTCATTCTTTTAAATTACACTCTTTTTTTTTTTTCCTATCAGCATCATAGAAAACCAGCACATCACCATGTGTGACTTCATGCCTTGATCAATCTCGTATATTTTGTGAACCATCCTGTTCCACAAAGAAAATATTTTCTCTAAAACTCTTCTTATTTTTCTCCCACCCACTCATATCTCCTACATATTAAAATTATCAAGTAATTATCTGTTTTCTAAAAATACATTCCCTATTGACTTTCTCTCCTATGGCAATCAGTTTGTAGTGCAATTTTTGTACTTAGAAACATCAGTGCAAATTTTTTTTAGTGATATGAGAACAATAAGATCTCTGATAGACAGGGAAATGTTAGGTTATATAATAAAATTATTGAGATAAAAAAAAATTTAAATGTTTGGGCGTTCTTGTTCGTAGCATTAGAACAAAAAGTTTCATTAATATGCAAGATTAAATTAATGCCTTGCTGATTTATTGCACTTTTATGGCCTTATTATTTAGGAACTTGAATTCCTCAGAATCTTAAGTAGATGTGAATGTTCAGAAATGTAGAAAGGGATAATTAAGACACAAAAAAAAGCAATAAAGATCAAGGACCCTCCAGGTGCATGGGTTACTAATTCTTGGTAGCATCAATGGGAGTCAGGAAGTTTGGTGTGGTTTTGTCCCTGTCTTGGAGTGACTTTATGGTTTATCCTACATCGTCTGCCTATGCCCAGAAAATGAATTTTATGCATTTCTATGTCTTTAAACTGAGCCTGAGAGGGGAGAGGAGGAAAAAAACCAGGCAATTCTGTGCTTCTGATATCCTCCTCTGAATTTGTCTCAAACCGGGACAGTCCCACTTCATACAACTAAAAGTTTTAAATCTCTTTCCTTACATCTTAAAGATAGACACTTCCACGGGACAATTAATCACACCCACCCTACTTTAAAGACTCAAGTTCAGCTGGATAAAATCCTGATTTTCCTCTGCCCACTGAACAGAGAGGGAGGTGTTTGCCTTAGAGCAGATGTCTGCTTTAGACAACCAAGTTTAGGCATAAATCAACTCCATTTGTGCACCAAATCCTGGAACACTTTTGGCTCTGAATCAGGCTGAGCACAACAAGACTCCTTTCCCTCCAAATCTCAGTGGAACTGAAAAGTTCCCAGAGGTCTCATCTTTGGGGTATTTTTCTGGCCTGAAGACTATTTTGGAATGGCACCAGCAGAGCTATTTCTTACAGCTTCATTTGGAAAAGATGAGCACCTACTGGAATCTTTTTAGTTTCCAGGGATTTGGATCCAAGGGATGCACCCTTCTCAAAGAGCAGGGTTTGTTGCCTGGAGCCAGGCTGTCCTCAGACAAACCAGAGCTGGAGAGAAGTGACTGCTCTCCTGTACCCCACTGCACCCAGCTGTGCCCTCTGGCTGGCCCCAACAGCTCTGTATCCATTTAAGAATTTGTACCTGTCCTTAAGAAAACTGATTTTCCCTATGCCATGTTCACAGACATCAGATACATCATTTAAGGTGCCAATCACCTTATCTAAGTAGCCCTCAAATGGCTGGTCTGATGTGGGTAAGATCATTCAAGAATGACATGGCAGTCTAAAGGTTTGGACCACTACACTGCAAAAAGTTTCAGGATGCCTGAAAATGTCTGTGCTTCTCCTAAACATCACAATCATTTGTGTCATGTAAGAAAATTATCTACAGTGACTGCCATGGTTGTGAACTTAAGGTTATCAGAGAAGACTAAAAAAGAAAAAAATCCATGAACAATGCATTACATTACAAAAAAAAAAAAAAAAGATGCTCTGTTAGAAAAACAATCTCTGCCATTATCCAGATTTAAGAGGTTTTAGTAAAAAAAATTCACAAAGCTACAGCTTAAAAATTTCAGGGCTCTAGATGAAATTTCTTCTGTTGATTTTTGGGTTTTTTTAATTTATTTTTTTATTTAAATAATTCATTAATTTACTTAACTGAAGAAAGAATGCAGTCTACTGGGAAGTTCAAGTGTTTAAAACAGGTATTTAAAAGACAATTCCTAAGGGATATCTGACATTCTCTGTCAAAGACAGCACAGTTTCTTGGTTTCGTTTGAAAGATGAATAAGGGATGAAACACGATACCTTATTTAGCTCAAAGTGTTTGTCAAAGTCTGTTTCTAGAAGAACTGTACATTCCTTATCAGAAGATTCTAAATATTTCACAAAATGCTTTTAAGTCCTGGTCTCATATCATACAATTTACATTTCAGGCATGACTATTATATTGCTTATTAAAAAGAAAAAGCTTTATAGAAGTCTACTGAAATATTACATAACATATCATAGAATCACAGAATTGCTTGGGTTGGAAAAGATTTCTCAGATCATGGAGTCCAACCATTCCCCCAGCACTGCCAAGGCCACCACTGATCCATGTCCCCAAGTGCCACATCTACTTGGCTTTTAAATCCCTCCAGGGATGGGGACTTCACTACTGCCCTGAGCAGCTGTGCAAGGTCTGGACAACCCTTTGGGTGAAGAAACTTTCCCTGATATCCAACCTAAGCCTCCCCTGGCCCAGCCTGAGGCTGTTCCCTCTCCTCCTGTCCCTGTTCCCTGGGAGCAGAGCCTGACCCCCCCTGGCTGCCCCCTCCTGTCAGGGAGTTGTGCAGAGCCACAAGGTCCCCCCTGGGCTGGACAACCCTTTGGGTGAAGAAACTTTCCCTGATATCCAACCTAAACCTCCCCTGGCCCAGCCTGAGGCTGTTCCCTCTCCTCCTGTCCCTGTTCCCTGGGAGCAGAGCCTGACCCCCCTGGCTGCCCGCTCCTGTCAGGGAGTTGTGCAGAGCCACAAGGTCCCCCCTGATCCCCCTTTTCTCCAGGCTGAGCCCCTTTCCCAGCTCCCTCAGCTGCTTGTGGTGCTCCAGACCCTTCCCCAGCTCTGTTTTGTGTATCAAACCCCTCGTGTCTCACACTGGTGACTCAGGAAACAGGAAAAGCAAAATTAGGGCAGAGCGCTATGGCACAGAGAAGGATGGAACATCACTGCCCAGTGCTCAAGATCATCTTTTCCCTTCCTGCTATTTACTGATTCATTTTTCTCCTGATGAAATGGTTAAAAGTCAAATGTAAAATAATGAATATCCACACCCTATAGCAGTTTGCAGTGAACACAAGACTTTCAGGAAGAATCAGCCTTCTCTGCCAAACACTGATTTAGCCTCGGACCATAAAATCAACGTTCACAGGCTTCCTTGAATTTGTGGCCAAGTTCTGACCCTTTGGCCCACTTGTGTTAAGTCTTCTGGCACTTCCCAGAAGGCTCCAACATTATCTGTGGGTTTATGCAACCAAGCAGATTGACACAGGAATGGAAGAAATGGATTTGCTCATGCGCAGTCCTGGTGAGATGGACATTACAGAAATTACTGGGATGTCTGGAGCTACATTACCAAGTGCTGGGAGACAGGGACACACACACAAGAGGGCAAAAACACACCTTCAAACTTTGTCCTGACTGAATTGCCATTCACAGGGCAAATGCCAGCGGAGAATCAGGTAAGTGCTGTTTGCCTCCTGGCCAGCACAGGATTAAGGACAGGTACATCCCAAAGTGGACAGAGGAGGATAACAAATGTCAGCTGCAGGGACATTTGTAACTCACCAGTTTCAGCTGTCTCACTCTCCTGTCTACCTGTGCAAGACTACACACAGTGAGCACCCCCCAAATATTATTCCTGCCAAGCAGAACTCCCTTCAGGTTAATATTTCAAATAAAAGCAAACTCTTCTGAAAATTCCCTCATGAAAACAGTCTCATGCTGTTGGACACAAAGTGGGTTATGCAACAAGCAAACCACCCTTCCTGGCTTCGTTATAAGTTTGTGTATATCAATATGTAGGTGTGTGTAGGCAAGGGGATGCAAGGAATACCAGTGCTTTTATTTTAAAACATTATTGTACAATTCACACTTGTATTCACAAAACATTCTGTTGGAGTTGGTGGATGGATATTCGCTCCATTTCTCTCCCTATATTTTCTGGACCTGGTAAATTTCTTTCTACTTCCACCACCACCCTCCTTATTTTAAAAAATGGTTTTTAAGAGCATGAAATGTTTTCGAGAACAGATTTGAACAGTGACTAAATAATAACAGTCCATGGAAATGGGCATTTTTATTATATTAACCAACTATTTATTATGTAAGGTGTCTGGCACATCCAAAATAGATAATCCTCGTATTTTTCAAACTCTCACTGTGTTAATTCACATCTAAATCTTGAATTTTCTTTGATTATATAATCCTTATTCTGATCTTCTTCCATTTCTGGAAGATCTTTAGGTTGTGGAGAACAAAGTGGAAATATCTACTTGGGGTATTCAGTGAATTTCCTCCTATAGGCACAGCCTAACATCTTCAGCCCTGACGTGAGGCTGTTGTGCATGGAAAAAGTATAATTTCTCTGCTACCCATTTCAATGGTACAATTTTTTCTGAGAGGATGAATTAACTCAGAACCTTCCTGTCAATGTAGGTAATACAGATTTAATTATTCCATTTACCTAGAGAAATTAAATACAAATATCTTTTAGTCTTGTCTTTCTCTCCCAACCAGCCCAAACAGCATTTTCCTTTTGGCAAATCTTGCTGCTGCCTATTAACCTGTTAATTAATGCATCACACACCAACCAACCACGGCGTCACAGGATTTGCCTTTCTGCCTGCTGAGAAATGATCACTTGTGCTTTGCTTGTGCCTTGTCACCAGCTCTTAATCCATCAAAGGCCTTGACACTCACCCCATGATTAGCCATTTGCCAAACACCTGCGTGTGCAGGACGTTAGGTAAAGCCTTTGAAAATCTAAATCAATTATGTTATATTCTCCCTCAGCACTGGGTTCCATTTTTAAGCTCTAAAATTGGAGAGAAAAAAATCTAGCATCTCAGCTTTGAGCCACAGTGGTGATTTATTCTTCTCTTATGTCTCCTTTAATGGCTTTATAATGCCTTTTGCATGACTTCTTAGTGTATTCATCTGTATATTGACCAGAATTTATCTGGTTAAAAAATTCTTTGGATCAAACAAAGCAATAGTGGAACAGAATCTTGGGTGTTCTCTGGTCCTTTTGCAAAATACCTTTTCTTTAATAATGAATTTTTTTTTTTTCTGTTGGTGACACTTTGACCTTTCAATTTCAGTTTAGCAAAACTTTAAAGAAAATGCTACAGTACTTTGCAGAATAGAAGTCATAATTTGATCAAAACTCCTGGTTAAATGATCTCATGTTCTCAGGATTATGGTACCCATAAGTTTTACTATAACTACCTGAACTCCCATAAAACATGAATTTAACGTCATTTATTTTTTTAATAGGATCCATTTTGCATCTTTTAGCTCTCCCTCAGATTCAATATGGGTTTTTTTTTGATTACAGCTATGCTTAAATTCATCTTCTTGCTTCTACATTTTGTTTCCCTTCATATCACTGCTGAAAAATCCATCTTTCCCACATTTTAGTATTAGCTTTGATAACATCATTGAGCTGCCTTTAAAGATAAATATCTTTAAAGTTTGCCCTACTCACACTGATAAAACTCTCACAGGCTTATTACTGAATTGCCAGTAGTGCTGATTTTCAACTTCAGTCCATTCTGATAAAGACAAAATAAAACATTTGTGTCAAAACAGAAGTCGGAGTGACCTACTTAAAACCAGCGAGATACAAAGTTATGGGATATTTTTAAAACATGCTAAAAGCTGAAACCCAAATTTCTGGTGTGAATCAGACGATTTCCAATTTCCAGTGTCCTTCACAGGAGTAACCCAAGTAGTATGGTACTTGCTGTTCCAGGATGGTTTCCAGACAGCCCAGTGCAAACTGAAGCAAAAAAAAATAAAATTGTTGGAAGTTTTCACAGCCTTTCCCAGGCAGTTCTGGTCATACTAGTTCTGTTCTTATCGCTTTCATTTCCCATTCACCTCTTTTTATCACAACCCTGCAAAGTCTACTCCAGTTTTCCCAGCTTAAATCCAACTCTCTTGACCTTTAAAGAATGTCACAGCTTTTTCTTTTTTTTTCTTTTTTTTTTTTTTTTTTTTTTTTTTTTTTTTTATTCTCTCCTTCCAGAACCTCAAAAATCTTGAAAAGTAGCATCTGGCCTCATTGCCTGTTCCTTGAATTCTTTCTAGGGATAATTCTTTTTACTTGTTGAGAAACATGGGATTTTTTGCCTTCAGCTTTTACAGCTTCTGAGGTGATAGCTGAGTATGCTTGAGTCTCCTCCTCGGTGATGGCAATGGCAGAGTCTCAGCTGGCCTTGGGCACTCTGGGTCCTCAGCAGGATGAGAGACCTCAATATCCAAACAGGAATTCTGCTCTGTTTCCTCTTCCTTCCTTCTCTTCCTTTTTGCCTTTACTTTTAACCTTTTCTTTCATCTCTTTTCCTTTCCACCCTTCTTTCCTTTTATTTTTTCCCCATGGACAACTTGTAACAGGGTAATTTCACAGCTTTCTACAAATCTGAATACCAATATAGCATTTAACAGAGGGCCCTGAAAAAAACCCTCAACCAAACAAAAATAAAACCACAAAGAAACAACCAAAAACCGCCTCAAAACCAACCAATCAACCAAAAAAATGGAACCTTGAAGCTCTGGTTCCTCCTGCACAAGTAACATCCACTAAAATCTGTGAGTTTGGTGTTTGCTCCCAGTGAGTCCCACCTGCTCAGTGGTTTTACAGGTTTCATCTTGGATTTATAAGAAACTCAGCAAGCGAGAGCTGAGTTTTTGTTACGGTTTTTAAAGGAAAATAAAAGTACCTGTTTGAAAAGGACATTAACCAGTCTGTCACTCCTAATACCACTGCCAGAGATAAGAACCCAGCCTCTACCAGGTGCTTGGCTTTAAAGGCAGATCGTGAGGCAAGCACAGGCAACAAAGCAATGAGACACTAAAAAACTCACCCCATACATTCCAAAGGCTGCAAATTAGAACAACAAACAAATAAAACTTGGAGGTGAGACTGGTTATTAAAGCAATGTTTGTAGTTTCCATCTCTCAGAAACTATCAACATCATTTTCATGATATATTCATTTTCTCCCCCCTAAAAAATATACATTAGCAAGGTGTTTGTCTTTCCAGAACACTGTGTCCATATATCTCCACTGTGGATCCAACCCAACACCCATAGAACACAGCAAAACCTCTGGAAAAAGAGGCTTAACAGAGGCTTTCCTTTTCTGAACTGACAGTTAAAAGTAAATAATAATTATAGGAGAAAGGTAGTGTGCTTATTTCCCTTCCACTATAATTTAATTAAATTTTTTCCAACTTCCAAAAGCACTTCATTTACAACTAAATTAAGATCAATTAAAAAAAAAAAAAAACAACAAAAAACAGGGAATAAAGATGAAAACAATGATATGTTCATGACTGTGCTTCTCATAGAGATTTTGATGTGCACATCTGTGGGTGGAACCTGAACACAAATAAATCACCGCCATCATTCCTGAGTCTTTGATAAGATCTGGGCAGGAACTCGAGGTGTAGAATTGAAAGAATATTGAAATAAATGTATGGATTCAGAGGTAACCAGATCATGGAATCACTGAGGTTAGAAAATACCTCTCAGACCATCGAGTCCAACCACTCCCCTGGGCACCACCGTGTTCAGCACTGATCCCTGTCCCCAAGGGCCACATCCACAGGGTTTCTGAACACTTCCAAGGATGGTGATTCCAGAATGGCACAGAGAAGGTCTAAATTCCATTTTAACCACTTTATTCTAAAGTGATGAAATGAGTCAGTAAATTTTACTTTTTTTAATCATAGAGAAATCATAATCGATGCCTTTTTAAATGGCCTGAAATGCTGCAGATAGGAATTGTGCTGTAATATTAATGAACCACTTTCACAACTGGCAGAAATTGTTTAACCTTCATCAGCTTCATTGAATTTGGGCCCATTCTGTCTCCTGAACTACTGCTATACTATTTGTACATGATTTAAAATTCTTAATATTGTAAACATTTTTTTTTTTTAATACAAGTTTATTTACACTTTATTAAAAAAAAATAAAGTAATAACTTTGACTTGGAGGATCAGGGACTTCTTACCTATTGAATCCCAGCATTAACACATTGATGTTGTCAAGATGCACTCAGTCCAGAGTTTATAGAACTTAGTTATAATTCAAATTATATCAAGAAGTTAATCAAATATGGAATATAAGTATTTGCTGTGTGTATTATTGATCTATATAACAGCACTTTTACCTGCCTGTTGAAAAATTTTTAATAAGAAAATTTATAGAATGCTGGGTCACAAATTTTAGCTCAATAAAAAGCCTGAATATATATTTTGTTTTGTTTAATAAAGAAATCTTAATAGTAGAAAGAATTCTTCATAGCCCCTCCTTGACCATAAGAATACTTTAACACAAGAGTGCAACAAAATATTTTTATCATGTCAAACTGAATGGATTATTTTCTTTCTGTGAATTCATAAAACCAGCTCATAAACTTTTAAAAAGAAGCTAAATTTACAGTACTTATTTCACTGAAATCTTGTTGGGTAGTAAAAAAATAGGCTGACATTAAGCTGAGGGCTACAATACCACAAGTGATATTAAATCATCCCCAATTCAGTTTTTTTACCTCATTTTGCTGATTTCTGTCCTCAAGTGAACACAGAGACGGCAGAGCTACAACATTTTTAGCTTTGCCATCTCACAGGGCAATTCTTGGGCTTTCTGTCTGAAAGATGTGTCCTGAACTGGTGCAATTTTCATTAGCTCCTTCTAAAATAATCTTGATGGTTTTAAAGCCCAGATGAACAAGTGCAATCAGGCAGGGGAGGATCAGCTCAGACACTTCCAGACACCCACAATTTGTGCACCTCTATCCGACCAGGGCACCTGATCAGTGTGTGGAGATCCAGTCTGTGAAGCCAATGAAATGCAGGGCATGATTCACCCAAACCCACTGCTCTAAAACGAGAGCACTTGGTAGCACTGCCTGCACTGAATTATTGAGAGCACTGATATAAAGGGCTTTAAAATGACCAGCACAGACCTCATCACCTACACTGAGATGAATCCAATCCCAGCTGTCTCAAGTTAAAAACAGATTGAAAAAAAAACAGGAGTATTTCTTCCCAGTCTATCAATGTAGCAGAATTTCCTACTTTTATATAATCTACATATTTTATACAATCTAGCAGACTTTTATATTTTTTCAACCAGGTGGTACACTTTCAGTTGCTTATATGTATTTTACAAGAAAAAGTTGTTTTGTTTAGCAACACTTCAGTTATCAACAAGTACATTCACCTGCACAGACCAAAGAGTAATGTTTGCAATGATTTTCTGGAGACAGAATACACACAATCAATCGACTCAGAAGAAAAGGCTGTGTATTATTTATTCAAATCATAGAAACTTTGATGTAGTGGCCTAGTCTGGATGTGTTACTGAATCTCTTCTCTTATATGGCTCCTGTCAGTATGACTTCTGCAACAGCACTGAGTAGAGAATAAAAATCACACTCACGGCCATGAATTTATTTGTTTATATCTTGTTTTCAAGAACAGATTTCCCTCTGAGTTACAGATCTCAGAGAATTAACTGAAAGTTTTAAATGACTAAGAACATTTCAATGCTCTTATTTATCTCAGCATTTCAACAAACTCACCAGTTTCAGAGAGCAGTTTGGTAGCTTCCAGCACCTTCTCAGTGTAAACCCCAGTCTCGTAGTTCTCCATCTCTGCGTTGATGATGTGAATGACTCTGGCGGCACGGCCCCGGATGGCACCCGCGGTTCTGTCCAGGGTATCCACATCCCCCTCTTGCAGAGCAATCACACACTTATTCACATCTTCCAGGATGTGGTTTTCTGGGGTGGAGGCGAAAATACAGCTCATTTAATTTCACTCTTCCTCACAGCAAAGCTTACTGATTTGGGCAAATGTCAGTGTGTTAAAAAATTGATATCTAACTTTACCCAGCTCTGCAAAACAGACGCCCTTCTGTGATACTGTCATATAACTGTAAAAATCAGTGTGATAGTTATCTTTAGTAGGAACTGGGCTACATCATCTTACCTCTACTGTGAGTCCCAACCTGTAATTCCTTGAAAACCAGTCACATTAAGTTCAAACATCACACTGAATTTTATCATAATGAAATTGTAATTAAAATGAATGCAAAAGGGAAAGCAGTCAAATGTTTTGTAGATTCTCTAATAAACAGTTAGCCAATTTTCTGAAGGTGAATTTACAGTCTCCCAAAACTGTTTATTATTTTGGCTCATTTTTGTCTAAGTCAGAAAAGAAAATAAATCACATTGAAAAGACAACAGCAAATGGTCTTTGTAGATAGCACAGAACCTGGGCATGAGCAGTTTGTCTCTCTCACTCCATCTATGCAGAGAATAAGCTGGGAATTTCTAATAACCCACACTACAATCATGTGTGACTGTGCATATTCTGAAGCAAGACCTGACCACAGTGACTCTGCTCAGAGGAGGTGACATCAAGCATCCCTATTGGATTCTTGGGAGATGCATTGTTATTTTTGTGCCTCTGTCTACTCTCACTCGCTGCAGTATCACAATTTATATAGCAGTCTCACATACAAATTATGTGAAAGCATGGAGAAGATTTTGACTGGGTCAGGCATTATTTCCCTGCAGTCAGTAGAGTCAAAAACAATTTTAGTAAGACCATGACTGAATTTCATATCTGACCAAACTCAGTCTGAGAAACTTGGTGACTCTAAACAGCAACTTGATTTCGTGCTAGAGACACCTCTAAACTGAAAATGAAATGCTGTTACTTGTAGTAGTAGTAAAACACAATTAATCAGTTCACCAACTGTTTTTTGTTAATTATCCTTTGCCACTAAGAATGACTCACTAATCCTCACCATTAAGAACTCCAAGGCTGGATCATTTGAGGTTTCAGAAATGTTTTACATGATGTAATTTTACAGATTGCAGAATGTAATTTTTTTACATGATGTAATTTTACATGTTGCAGAATTTTACTCTGCAACAACTTTGGATGGAAACTGAATGTCCCCTGAGCTGTGAATCTGAATAACTTGCAAGGCAAAATTCTTTGTTTAAAACACTCCCTACTTAGAATGACAAAGCAGTACTTTGTTAAAATCTTTCTTCGCTGTTTCCATTTCACCATCACCAATTCCTTTTACCAGGCACAAACGAATTTTGACCAATGAGAAGTGATATATGGATTTGGACAGTGCATTTGGAATATGAAATAACTTCTTAAAATTATGGTCAGCTTTCTTTTGGTAGCCACCATATTATTAAAACATAACATCAAATGTGGCAGTCAATATGAAGAGGAGGAGGTGTCATTTCAGAAGGTACGTTTAACCAGATAGTGGCATTTTGAATGTTTCACTGCTTTAACATCCAAAAATAAAAATACCCTATCTAAGCTGAGGCTTCCACGCTTTACAGCAATAGCAACAGGCTTTCTGTTTCCTCATGGGGATGTCTATGCAAAGAATTAGGAAAAAAAAAAAAATCTAAACTTCACAGAACAAATATTTCTCACTCTGACCACTCTAACCCAACACTTTAATTTAGGAGTATATTTTTAGAAAAGTCCCTTGATGCCAGTACCTGAAACAGAGAGGAAGTCATCCACCGAAGTGATGTCGTCGACAGCCTCGGTGAGAACTCTCACCTGTTTCTCCCACTGGTCCTTAAACACATCCATGTTGTCCTGGGCTACTTTGCTCTGAGGTCTGGCAGCCAGTGTGAGTGCAGCATTAATTACCTGTTAGTCAAACCCATTGGTTAGAGGAGGAGTGGTGAATTCTTTTTGCAAGGGAAAGAAAAAATAGATTATGGACTGGGTTAAAAATATAGCATTACAACCCATTCGATACGAAGGGTCTCAAGATATGGATGTATTTTGCCACAGTTCATGAAAATCAGGCAACAATCTCATGACACAGACAAGGCTGTGCTCCTCTTCTGATGCTTTTAAGTGCTAAAAGAGTTCTCAAGTACTTTTTAGCAGGAATCTTAACTCACCTGTGGGCACAGACTATCAATCTGTGTGGCTGCCATACGGACTAACTTCACACCTTCTTCATTATTGGAGATTGAACAGGCCAGATTTGCAACCTGCAATGAAATCGGGAAATCATCAGGATGAGAATGAAGTTCTAGGCAAGTGAACCATTTTATACCTTCCTTTATTCTTATTGAGCTTTGCCTGGAATGAAAGGATTTTATACAGGAGGAATAATACATCTTCTGTGCTGGTGAACAGAAACCCATGTAGATTACTTCCTTACTAGCAAACGGAACTACCCATCTTCTTTAGATTTTTCTCAGAATCTTCCCTCACTGTCAAACATCTCACATCCTCCTCTACAGTTCGAAAATTATCTGCTGAGAAGTCATAGAGGGAATGCAGAACATCCAGACATTTATCTGTACATTTCCTTTTCTCAGTTTCTTCTTCCTCTTATGAACCATGTTCATTATTAATACAGGTGATCAGGCTCATCCATACACTCCGAGCTTTGCAAAATGAAGGATTTTTGATGTCAAGACATGGAATTATACTTTTCAATCCATTAACAAAGCTGATACCTTCACTGACACTGGGAAGTTACATATCTCTCAAATATCTTCATTGTTTCTGATGGTTTTATGTTAAAATCTTACTAAAATAATTTTAATTTCAGTTGGACATTTTTATTTTTATGTGTTTGCCTGCTTCACAGTAAAATATCCATTAGCAACAGTAAAGTAACTTAGTGCTGCAAAATATCTCTGTTGAAAGCCTTGTTCTGTAATGTAGGCCTGAAGATCCCATTCAAAAATCTTTAAATCCACATTTACTTGCCCTTGCACAGCTTTGGGAGGTCTGAACCTCCTAAGACTGAAGGCTATTTGGATAAGATAAAGACTTGGAGAGATATCTGAATGAGATCTAGAAATCAGATCACGTCTCCAGACACGGCAGAGAGCTGCATCTCTGTGGCTTGGATTCGAGTGGAAGAGCATGTTCTCCCAGCTCATACAGCTCTTCCAAAAAACCCATTCCCAAAAGCTTTGTGCCAACTCCATGAGTCTGCCATGGGTTTTTCAAACAGCAATTCATGTCCCAGTGCACACTGTGATATTTAAATCACAAAGGTACGCTTTGGGATGGGGGAAATACAGGACATTTTTTTAATCATCCAAAATTACATCTCTTTATTCTAATCTTCATTAAAACAAATGTATAGAATTTTAAATATGCTTCCTTGATATTATTCACTGTGCCTGAAGGCATAACTATCAGTTGGAAATGATTCATGAATTAGTTCAAATGCCCCCATCTTTCCAATTTTCCTCCAGTCTCCCCTTGCGGTATTAATCTGTTCTCATCTGCAGTGCACATCCCTGCCTTAGCCCTGATCCATCTGTTCTGCATAGAACCTATTTCACTTCCAGTTCTGTGCAGCGTGGTTTGCATAAATCAGAGTGCCAAAGCCCAGGCAAGAAAAGAACTCAAGGCTTCAAAGAGTCTTGCAGGCATTTCCTAGTCAAGATTTCATCATAATGTTGTGATTTTTATTTTCATTTCATGATGAGACAAATGAGTTGGTCTGTTTGTTAGCAGCCTTACAGCCCTCATGTCAAAAACATTCTCCTGAGCTGACATCTTCCAATTAATTTACCATCTTCTGTAGTCACTTTGCACTTATCAAACAAACCACTTTCACCTTCACCACAAACAACAGCTAAGCAGGATAATATTTGGAATGCATTAACATGAGTGGAAATTACAGACTTTAAAAACTAGTAAATTATATTAGGTTTAGCAAGAGCCACCTTCCTGTATTACAACAAAGTGGCTTTTCAGATTGCCCTTCATTTTGTGGTGAACATGATGAGAATTTGCCCTAAGGCTTCAGCTGTAACATTTATTTTTTTGCAGATAGAAATATGTGACTGAAGGGGGTTGGGTGTCACGAAATGGCCATCAAACTATAAAGCAGGTCTTTGAGTTTCTCTGGAAGGGAACAATGCAGATATAATCAGCAAAACTAAAATTTATTTGTACTCTGTCTCTTCTAATTACTCTTTAAATAGAATCTGATGAGGTAATATTTGGATGCAAAGTGCCCTGTTTTTCCAAGAAGAATACAGGCACAACCAGAGAAATCTTTTTTCCCCCGTTTTTTGTAAAATAGAGTTCAGTACATTGTTTTGGGTGTTACTACCAACACAGGAGTACAAATGCAACTTATTGCTACATGAAATACATATCAAAGAGCATTGCAGTTATCTGTTTAAAAGAAATAATGACACACATCATGCATAATCCTAAATGCAATAGTTTCTGTGGTATATTTCAAGCCTTGCACAAATACAGCCCTGTATCATCAGCAGTCAGGCAGCAATACTGTTCCACAATCCAGCAGGGAGTGTGCCAGCCTGCACCACGGCAAGATCTGATTATGTCAAATAAACACAGAGATAAGCAAATTCCACAATGGTAGATGCAATCTGGATAAAACTGAATTCAGCACTACAAATCTATGACTTTATCCAAAACTTAATTTTTAAAACATGGCAAGAAATAGCCTTTATTTCCTTAAGCCTGCGTTTCAGTGCACAAGCATGGATCCATGGAACAACACAAGCTTTAGGTGCACTCAGTCACCAGATACCACAGTACTTAATTACTTTGATTGACTTTGTAATCAAACACACAGTCAAATCACCATCAGTTAATATTCTTGGCACAGCAAGGTCCACAAGCATGCTCTTACTTGATAGAAACCACAAGGTAATTCCCCCTGCTTTAGCTTATCATAAATTCAGCAGCTTCCGATATTTTTCCTACCTCAAGCTATGAACAAAAAAACTTAAGACACAATTGCACCCCACTTAGCTGAGCCACTCGGATTAGGTGCCAAACTGATCCCTTTGGACAATGGATAAAAAAAGAGAGGCTTGTCCAGGGGCTAATTCAGGTGTCTGATTGACTCATTCTCTGGATGTGTCTGGTTTATCACTTAAACTTAGATTACAGCTGGCCCTGGTGATTGTTGAAAAAGATATTACTGAAATAAAAGATGTTTAACTGGCACATTAAAACTTGTTTTGTATGAGTGTATTTAATACAACGTGTTTTGTGAAGAACACAGCCACTTTTGAGGTTGGGAATTTCTTTAATGTGCCATTCTGGCTGGATGGAGCAGAGAGCTTGGAAAGGAAAATAAAAAGGCTGTGTATTAGTGCAGCTGCCAATTTACCAGAACTTTGTTTTGAAGCCTTTACCTTTGCATTTTACATGCTCTGTTCTCCACCAAAGCATTGAAGGGGAGGTTTCATGAGAGGCTGTGGAAGCAACCAGGCAATTAATTTATTTTTCTTTTTTTCTTTTTCTGTTTACTAAGTTACTTGAGCACACTGAACTCACTGAGTGCCTAAGCAGAACTTATGATTGTATTGAGATCAATGTGAACTGTCTGAAGAGTATTTATATCAATCAACACATTTTAAATACCAAAATCAATGAACTGTCAATAATTCTCAAAAATGCATGGAGAACTTAATGCCCATAAAACTGCTGTGTAGATGAACATTATTGTCCAGAATTTCAGGTCCTCTAAGCTACTCTTATATCATCAAAACAATTGCTTAACACCTTAAATCTGTCCTGCAAGAGCATGGAGATGTAATGAGCAAGAAATAAACATCCAGCTCCAGTGATGCTGTATTTTTCTGTAATCACCAAATCCACTGAACCAATCCCAGAACTGAGGATGTGAAAAAGAAGGAACCAACTCCTCCATATTAATTTCTGTCAGTGGCACTGATAGCCCAAGATGCAATTCTGCACCTTGCCAGGTACTATCTTTAATCATGCAAGGAGTTTCATTAGATTCAATTATTTAAAATACATACAGGACCAGTTACTATAGAATTTATCTGCATGTTTTTCATTTATTTCAACCTCAGTTTCCTGCTGGGTAGCAGATTGGGGTGGGGAAGGACTTTGTTTCTAATGCAAATTTTTATTATTCTTTGTGGAGACTGTTCCCTTAGGAGAGAAAAACTTCATTTCTGCCACAAAATGGCACTCCAAACTACAAAAGTAATCAAGGATCTTACATATCAATTTACTTCATTTTTACACTGATTAAAATCAGGTGTAGTTACCTTTCATTGTGGTTTTAAATGAGACTATTTCCATTTTTGACTTGAGCCCTTTGTATTATTAAAGGTAACTATGACTATCAAGATGTATTGTGCTCTTTTGACTACCAAAATCCTTTGTCTTCTGGTTCAAAATTTAATTCAAAGACTTAACATGGCCATTTGCAATTCAACCTAGGTGAAAATGTCCAAAAGAAAAATCTATTGCTTAGAGCAAAAATGTAAAAAAAAAAGGGGAGCAGTATAAGGTACAGCAAAAGAGAAATAGCAAAACAAAAGCTGCAGAATATCCTATTTTTTAACATTTTCCTTTTATTCCTTTTTTTCCCACCATAAATTGCTTAGAAAGCTCTGTTCAGTTTCCCCAACCATTTAACCATTCAAAGGTAGAGAATGCAATCTATTTATATCTTAGATTATTAGTTTTCCATATTTTTTGTAAATGTGTGATTTATTTTTGAAATTGTTTTTATTCACATTTTTCTATTCATCTATTTTTTTTCACTTAATTAACTGCTTAATTAAGTATTAGGAGGAAAAAACCTGCAATAAGTTATTCTTCATTTAGGAAATTGCAGAGTAAGTTACACAAACCCAAGACACTGGTAAACTTATATGTCTACACCACACATTTGAGAAGCTGAAACTTTCTGAGTGATTCAGCTTGAGTTGAAGGTGGTTTAAGTCAGAGACTTCTGCAGCACTCACAAGGGACAAAAGCCAAGCAAATAATCAATTATCATGTTCAGCTGATGAGATGTTAACTTGCTGAACTGTGGTATCTCAACTATTTGTAATTATTTATCCATTCGCTTAGTAATTTATCCAGATACAGTTTCAATCTCTGATTCCTTCAGAATTCTGACATATATTAATGTTGGTACTGCTGTAGGCAGCCCAGTGATATTCATGGAGCCACAAATAAGAGAATTTTTTCTAAGGGAGAGCAGAGTTGAAGCCAAGTTACCCAAGATACTCAACTTATTTATCCTCACTGTACTCACTCAAGCATTCCATTATGAGCAAAACTCTATTTATCACCAGACAGGATGTTTTTGCACATACACAAACAAGCGCCAAAAATCAAAATGTCACTGGGAGTACACATTGCAGCAGATTCCTGTTCCTCGTCACGCACTGCAGTGCCAGCTTGTACTGCCACGAAAATATTAGACTGTGGCCTCTCCCTCAGAGCCTATTCCATATGGCACGGGAGGAACCTCATACTGGATAATATGGCAAATTTTCTCTCATTTTTATCAATCAGTCACTTCCCTAAATAAGAGATGAATTTTTAAGTTGTTCACATATATACCTGTACATATATTCAGGTCTGTTAAAAAATCTAACTGCATGCAAAGCAGTGAAAAAAGGCATTTCTTTTAAAAATTAATAATGAGCTGATGTACCGAGTTTGATGTTTGCTTTGAAAATTTCTAGCACCAAACCCTGAACATATTTAACATAAACTGCTCAGACATTTCCAATATGTATCTAAGGAGATTGGTACCAGCAGGATGTTAGAAAGCTACAGAGCATTTTAAGCACAACAGTTGAATGTTTTATTTCATGTCCTGTATGCTGCCCACTGAACCTATGAAAAACTCTTTTCACTCTCAAAAGGTCAACAGCATTTTCTCTCATACTTACTACAGGAAGGAGGCCTTTCCACTCACTCCAGCTCCCCTCAGACTTGCTCTGCATCAGATTTACTTGGAAGAGCTTTAAAAGATTTCTGCTTTTGGTAAAGTTCCAAGTACCTCAGACTTCAATAAATTCAGCAGGTCTTTGTGTTAAATTTTTGAAGGAAACCTAAGAGTGTTGGAAGCCTCATGTGTACAGAAAGCTCAACTCTAAATGAAAAGATCCTGATTTTAGACAATTCCAATGAAGTGTTCTTAAATAAATCTGAATCTCCTTCATTTTCCTGGACCATTCTGGTGCTTGCCATAATTATGGCCTATAGGAGGGAATAAAAGGGAGATCAAAAATGAAGTACCTTGAAAAATCCTTCTACTTGAATATTTTCATAACTGAAAAGAAGCCATCATTGGCTCATGTTCAATTATAGAGCTGCCAGTAAAGAACAGAAGAAAAAGGTATCATATTATGTCTGATCCTTTGCTTTTAATGTGAGACAATAATAATGATTTCATAGATATATAAAAAAAAATAGTAGAAGTAAATACTGTCTCTTCTTTCCTTTTCTTTCCCTTTATATTCGAAATTTGGTGACAAAACTGTCTTCCTTGATGAGCCTCAGCTGTGATAAATGTGTCTGATTGCAAGCACAAGAAACCCCCTCCTGTGTCTAAAGACCTTCTACAAGAAGAGTGGGAGAATCTCTGATTTTAGACCAACTTTCCAGGTCATTGTGATTTCTCAGCAGGATCATCCCAAGAATACTCTATGGAAAACAGAAGAAAGCAAATTTATTAAAGAAAGAGCAGCTGATTGTCTCGGAGCGTTTCCCCAATTTACACTTTAGAAAGATAATTCTGGAAACTACTTCAGTTTCAGATTTACCTTTTCTGAATTTTTTAGTTTTTTTCAGGGTTTCAATTTTACTTTACTTTCATTTGTAGAATTATTCAAGCAATGCTGTTGGACACTTGGAGTGGAGCACTGCCCAGAACTATCAACTGCATTCTCAGCTGGAACAAATGGGCCTGATGGCAACTGCCCCAGTTCCTACCTGAAGATCCAATCTCACAATTAAAAATCCAGGCCCACATCTGTCAGGGGTTGTCTTTTCCACTGGATCTCTAAATAGATTGAAATTCAAAGACTTTAAAAAAGTGGGTGCGGATGTTAATCCCCAGAGATGAAACCAGTGGAAATGCTTTGTGCTGTGACAGAATATCCCCTTAGGAATTATGGATGATCCTCCTTTGTTTTCTTGAGGGTGTGTTTGTGAGCCATTCAGCTGAAATAAAACTAAATGTTAGAAGCAGTGGGAAGCCTGCAGATGAGGACAGCAGGAAAGGGCTTCTTTCCTGAGGTTCACTGCCCCGGGAGCTGGGAAGCAGAGTGGCGCACTCAGCTTCCTCCCTTCAATGATTTGCTCACTACCTTGATGTAAGTTCTGAATTTTCTCTCTGTGCACTCTCTATACAGTGCACCCACTGCTGTAGAAATAAACGGCAAGCAGCTGGAGTAAGCCAAGAAGAAGAGCTTAACTAAGATCAGATTTGTATTTCAAATTTAACTGGCCTTGAGCAACATAGCATTGCAGTGATAGAAGGCAGCAAGTCTTTCTCCTACAAGAAAGTGGCTTGTAAAGATGCAGGGGATCTGTTCCCTGCTGTCCATCTATTTAGGTGGACCATGGAGTGGATATCCTGTTCTAAACCACACCACTCACATGACTGCTGAGTCTAGATAGTCTAGCTAAAAGTGATTAATTTCATTTACTGACCTTCTGAATTACAGGTAAAACTGAATTTTACATCACATTGGTACACACTTTTTTCTTCCTTTCAGAGAAAGCAGAGGTAAAATGTCCAACTACAAGAATTCCTTCTGTAGAGGTCAGAGACCAGAGACCCATCTCAGTGCTTTTTCACCTGTGTTAGCAGGATTGGGTTAGTTTTGACAATAGGTAAAGGATTTCAGACACTGTTCTTCCACAACTGGTCTACGCACAGTGAAACATTGGAGAACAAAGAACACAAAGGAACACAACAAAAACTACAGCACTGTCTCTGAAATGTCAGAGACACATTGTCACAGACAACAGAACTTTTAACCAACAGTAACTTTGACATTTGGAAGTGTACAAAATGGCCAAAAGAAATTCTTAGACTGGTACATCAACAAAACTCAGAAAGTTTGTGTATTAATCCTTCCTGGTCAATTTGCAACCAAGGCCATTGCTACTAAAACTCGTAATGAATTATGAGCAATGCATCCTGAAATATCCAAGGAGCAAGAGGGCAGTTGGTGTCCTATGGAAACAAGATTTACAACACTGCAATGTGTGTGAGTCGATCCCATAAAGCAATTTTGACAACACACCCCTTGCAGTGCTGTAATTAATAGATATTAATAGCAAGTAGTTACCAAAGCAATCCATCTATCTAATAACAGTCCACTATTTTGGCAAACTGCTCAGTGACCCTGGAACATGGATGCATGCCTGACTAGGCTGTGATAATTAAACGTTAGTTATATTATCAGGGAGCTGTATTTTGACAGCTGTTGAAGAAAAAGAGGGGACTGTGTTGGAACTCAGAAAAGTTCAAGACATTAACAGAAGCTCTGAAGGCATTAACAGTGTGATATCAGACACCCTAGGGTATAAACAAAGCACAAATTATAATCACTGATCCCTAAAGAAACATAACTTGCAAAGCTGGATAGAACCAACTTTATTTAGCTGACCAAAGTGGATGGAGCTGAACTTGGCAGGGGATGCAAAGAATAATAAGAAGGGCTTGTAGAGGTACATCAGCCATAAAAGGAAGGTCACAGAAAGTGCATCCCCCCTGATAAGCAAGACTGGCACCAGCAAATGAGAAGAAATTGAGGCACCCAACAACTTTTTTGCCTCAGTGTTCAATAGCAACCTCTCTTCCCCGAGGAGGGACTGCAAGGCAGGAATTGGGGGAGCAAAGTCCCTCCTGCTGACAGAGAAGATGAGGTTTGAGACCTCCTGAGGAACCTGAACATACACAAGTGTATGGGATCCAACGGGATGCATCCCAGAGTCCTGAGGGAACTTGCTGATGGAGTTGCCAAGCCACTCTCCAAGATATTCCCAAAGTTGTGGCAGTCAGGGGAAGTCCCAGGTGGCTGGAAAAAGGGAAACATTGCTCCCATCTTTAACAAGGGTTGAAAGGAGGACCCTGGGAGCTACCAGCCTGTCAGCCCCAGCTCTGGGCCTGGGAAAATCCTGGCACAGGTCCTCCTAGAAGCTCTGCTAAGGCACATGGAGAACAGGGAGGTGATTCAGGACAGCCAGCACGGCTTCACCAGCAGCCAGCAGGCTAAGGGAGGTGGTTTTGCCCCTCTGCCCTCCTCAGGTGAGACCACACCTGCAGAGCTCAGCACAGAGAAGACCTGGACCTGCTGGACTGGAGGAGAGGAGAGCCACAGACAGAGGGCTGATTTCCCTCCTAGGGCTGAGCGAAGAAATTTAATTTGGAGTGATATTTTAAAGGGTTACAAAACCCCATTCAGAGAAGGACTGATTTTACATGAATCCAATTTTTGTGCATGAATAGTCTATGAAATGTTTTTACAATAATTTAGTAATGGCTCAACAGGAATGCAAAACTAAGTCATCTGCCCAGAACCAGAATGTGTAGACAAGGCAACAGAACTGGATGTTCCCTTTTCCTCCTGTCAGTTTTAACCCTGTCGTGGAGAGAACTCAGATTGGCTTGAAACATCATTTAGTTTACTTGTCTGCTTAGCAGGTCTTTTTCCTGCTAATAAATCCCCTTTTCTCTTGAAAAAGTCATATTTATGCTAATTATTATTACAATAGGAGTGTCTGATACC
Source organism: Vireo altiloquus (assembly GCA_013396875.1). Lineage (NCBI taxonomy): Eukaryota > Metazoa > Chordata > Aves > Passeriformes > Vireonidae > Vireo > Vireo altiloquus. The sequence goes on from VZRF01013632.1 coordinate 274,483, forward strand.
AAAAAACAAATATCCAGAATTTTTAGAGAAAAACTGTATGTTGACATGAGTTATTTTCTGAGTTTTGTATTGCAAAAAACTCATCAGTTAATTATTCCTGACTTTTTGTCCTCTCTGTCCATCCTTTTTGTATGATCAGAAAAAGAGATTTCTCACATACAGTTGTTCATCAGTGAGGTAACCACAGCCAAAACACAGACCTGAACACTTGCACACACTCATTCCCCTTTTTCAACTACAAACATAATCCTGAGCAGAGTTTTAGCCTCAGTTACCTCTTTTATATTACACATGGTCTCTTTTATATCTATTAAAAAGATATTGGCCAAAAAATGGCACTGAGATACCTTGATCTGTTGTTAGAGTTCAGGATATGACAGTGGGGTGAGAAAAACTGCTTTTAAATTTAGGTCTCTCTCCTCCTCTGAAATGGGGAATACATTAAAAAATCCCCACAGTATTAATTAATCAATGTGCTGGAACACATATCCTCAAATTTTAATTTCTCTTAATTTAAGACTGCAATCTTAAGGGTTTTTGCGTAGAATTTTGGTTTTGTTATAGTAAATGCGGAAATTTTCATCTTAGTTGTGAACTCAATCATGTGGTTTATTTAATTAAAAAGTGTTACACTCTGAGCCAGTCTTACATTTTTGTCCCAGTTGTCACATGTTTGCAGTTCTATGCATGAAAGCCGATTACCTTTGCAAAGGATCATCATTAGCTGACAAATATCCAAAACCATTTCAACAAAACCCAGATTATTTATTGTGTATTAGTGATGGTTTTGACTTTTTCTTTGACTCCTCAAAAAAAACCCCAAAAACATTTGAATGCAGCTCACACACAACTGGTTTTTAATAATGAGTTTTCCTATCAAGAGCTCTTCATGTGACTTTCAGCATTAAACAAAAACCAGAAACAAACATATATTTAAGAAATCAAAACTGACATCAAGATTCTAAACAGAACTGCAGATACCTTTAATTCACTGTGTTTTGCTTTATCCTCCTCTTGGCATGCAGAAATGAGAATAATAAGTCAATTGTCTCTGCTGTTAGCTTTAATTCCAATATCAGTGAGTGTTTGGGCTTCTTTGCAAATTGCCAGTACAAAGTCAAAGGCCAGCAGGTCCATGATGAAGCTGCAGAGTCTCCACCAGTCCACCTCACTAATTTTTTAAGCTTTTGATTAATTTAATTTAAAGGAACAGATAAGTCTCAGTGAAAACTAAATTCAATGAAAAATGAATGAAAATTAAATTTCAGTGACAACAGGCAACTGTTTTGAGGACGCAGAGCTTATTATCCTCCTGAGGCCTCAGTGAGGAATGAGCTCACCTCATGGGCCACACTGGGGAACCTGAGTAGCTGAGAAATTTCTCAAAATCTGTGGGAAAAGCTTCAGATGGATCTGACACTTGACCAAAAACTACAAATCTCTAAGAAATCATGATTCATACTGTCTGGTATTTAGAGAACTGCTCGTCTGAGAGAAGAAAATCCTTCTTCCTACAGAACCACAGCAAGAAGGGCGCATCTGAAGAACTCCATGTGTTGGGTACCTGAGGACAGGCTTGGAGTTGGAAGACATTTCAATTTGCTTCCACAGGGCCTCCTGACCATTGGAATTTGCTGAAATGAAGACTTTTAACATCTCCCTGGATGTCTGAAACCTGAACTGGGCTAAGGAGTAGCTCCAGCACTTTGGTTTCTGTAAGAACTTTTCCGTAAATCACCTATAAAATTAGCCACAAATGAATGAATGATGAGAGTAAGTTTTCCCCCTGTGTTATTAGGAAGTTATCCTTCATCACACTACAGGTCATCATTCAGTTTTCCAAGATCTGTCTTTAGATTAAATGATTTCTGAGATGTCAACATGGAACAGGAAAAAAAAAAAGGAAGAAAAAAAAGAAAATGCAAAGACATAAACAATATGTAGGGAGCATTATTAAGGCTTCTCTCATGCTGCTTTGAGAACTGATAATTTCACCCAGTAATATTTCCAGGCAGGGTGGTGGATGCTACACGTATTTATTTTTTTTAACCCACAGATCGCCCATCTGTGAAGCAGGTGGGGAATAACCCTCTGTCCTTCTTTTGGAGCAGGCAAATCAAGTTTATTTCAATGTTGGGAACACTGTGGCTAAGTTTGATTAGTTTTGACAGGAGAGCAGATACCACAGGAACATCCACGTCTCTACACTGATATTAATATAATAATGCCACAAGCTGTGGAAATTGGAGCCGAAAGGAAGGCTGACAGATGATGCTCCTGTCTGAAGGCAGGATCAGCTGTGCCTAAACCACTCCTGGCAGGTGTTTGTTTCACTTAGAGCTGGCATTGATAGCAGTTGTATGGATTTCTGTTCCTGTACATGGAACATTTAATTAGGGAAAACAAACAGCAGCAGTGTGTGACGAGGTCAGATTTACTGCACCAACTGCAAGGAGCGTGCACCAGCCTGTGCTCAGGGGCCATTCAAATGGATATTAAGAGACTGAGTAATGACAGCAACAGGAAAATAAAAAAAAAACCTCAACCCAATAAACCCCCTCTGCACATTTCTGCTTTGCAGACTCATTGTGAGCTAAACTAGGTCTGGTCTGTTCGAATTCGTGAGTGAAGAGAATAAGGAAAAATCACATTTACCTACTGCACAGCAAGAAGACTATTTGCATCCATTAGGACTATTTTTCCTCATATAAATTCACAGAACTCTAGGACCTTAAAAAGAATACAAACCAAAAAATCCTTAAAATGGGATCTACCAAGAAGATACCACCAGTGGAAGTGACATTTTAAGCTAAAAGAAGTTTTGAAACCCCTTCATACTGTCTTTTTTGCATGTGCATTTCTGTGCCTCAAACACAACCACAAAGAACTACTGGTTGAGCCTAAAAAAAGTTAATAGTTTAAATTAAATTGCCATGTGTTACCCAGGCTCTTATGATATCTTTATGCACTTGGAAGAGCAAATAAAAAATAAAACTAAAACATATCTTTGGAGGATGTTTCTTTCTCTCAAAGTGCTTCTTTGTATCATCAGAACATGACATGCTGGTGCCTCTGATGTGTTTAATGTGTTGTTATTGCTGTCTCTACTCAGATGTCTGTAGTATCTCAGACTCCCCAAACAATGCAAAAATAATGCTAAACATTCTGATCACTACTCATGTTATTTAAAGCGGATTGCAGCTAACTCAATTCTATTTATCTGAAAGTCAATCCCTGTTCTCACAGTGAGAAACAGCAACAGAAGCCTTGAGCACATTAGAAAAGTTAGCAAACTTTAAATATGAATGAATTAATGAACGATTGAATTTATGATATGAATTTAATGAATTCTTTAAGTTATGTGTGAGAGCCAGAGATAAAGGGGGTTCAAGTGCAGCAATAAACACAAACAATCCAGCACTTGCTCAGTAACGATTCTATTCATTGTCTCAATAATTCCGAAGTACAAATACAAACCCCACCAAGCCTCACACAAAAGGATGAAGCCTCTTCACTCATCCATCCCCCTGAGACAAAGCAGAAGATACCCAAATTGCTGCAGTGATTTACTCCAGCCCTGGCTCATAGAACACACTCTGGTCAATAAATTGTAGCTTTTCAAAACTGAGGTGGAAATTAATTCCACAACCAATCCACAAATGGTAACAAATGTTTTTGTTTTCACTTCTCCATCTGCACAATGGCATTCCAGAAATGTTCAAGACGCTCTGTGTAGAGATGACTCTGTAGAGCTACTCCATGTATTGAAATAAAAAGTAGTATTTTCTAAATGTGACAATTGGACACTAAAGCTTTTCTTTAAAAGGTGTGATTTGTTGACCAAAAAGCATGTCATCCTCTGTATTAAAAAATGGATATATCCTTGCTACTAGAAATAATGAGCAATGTATTACAGAGATACATCAATCTTATGTCCTTTTATTCTTCTAAGCCAAAACTCTTAAATGGTTAATGTGTTATGTATTCACTGAACAGCCATCAGCATACATTTACACTACCACAAACTGGAATTTATTCATCTAGCTGCACAGAGGGATTTGTTAGTTATTGGGGGTCAGTGAACAGAGTTTTATAAACTGATATTGAACAGGAAGGAGCTGCATTAGAATGAAGCCAGAATAACAATAAGCCAAAGAGTCAGATGAGTATTTTTTGTTTCAGGTCTTAAATACACTCTTTTTTTTTTTTTTCACTGTCAGGAAGTTAATGCTTTTTTTAATATATACATACACACATACATACATATATATATATATATATATTTAAAATCTTTACTTTCTTCCCATTACTATTTTGTTTAGCTCTTTAAAGCCCTTGACAGCTGCCCTGCTGACAGCCTCCTGCCAGCTCAAAGGGCAGGGGAAGGAGCAGAATCAGTGCTCTGACAGTGTGGCTGAGCCAAGCGTGTGACAGGAGTTCATCCCAGAGACAACAGGCCCCAAATGGCAGCACGTTTTCCAACTCCTCAGTGCTAAAAACTTTAATCCTACTTTTTTTCCTCTATCTTTCTCCAAATATTTATTTTTGATATATCAAATCATTGATTCTTTCTGTGTATTTAGCATTACAGGGTCACCTGCCACAGGAGAATTAATCCTGATGTACAGCGGTGTGAGTGACAGGAGAAATGAGCTCGGTGCTTTTGGGGTAACAGCTGTTGAAAAATGTTTATTTGTGTAAGCACAAAGAAATCAATTCCATTTCTGAGGCAATGGAAATGTAACTTACCCTGGGCAGCTCCCATCTGAGAAACCACCTTTTCTGAGGGAATGACAGACAAATTGTCTGCAGGATATTAACTCCTACTTACACCAACATTACACTGCAGTCTAGAGAAACACATCGAGAAATGAGGTAAAATCACAGAGAACTGTGTGGTAACACATGAGTGCCATTTGAATTAGGCTGGCATTATCTTGGTACAATGCACGGTCACCAGTTTGATTAAAGTTTAAAGCACAAACATGGATATTCAAGCAGCTGTTCAGGATTACTTAAATATCGAAATTTAAAAAAAACCACCAAGTTTTTAGTTTGTCAGCTGAGGTCAGAATTCCTAAATTTTCTTTTCCTAGCTGTCAAAACCCAGTACAAATAAAGGCAAATGGACTTCTGCTGAAGATATTTGAACAGGACAGATGCTGAGAAAACACTGGTGTACTTAAGATCAGCATTACTCATTTCAGAAGTTCACAGAGGAACAGCTGATTTTCACGTTCTGTTATTCCCAGTTTAGGCAAGCATTCAATTTGAGAAGGGAGCACAGAGGTGATTTAAATTTAATATCTCGATCTCATTTCAAGAGAAAGGCTTAAACGCAAACACAGTCAAGTTGAAAGTCTTAATGTTCTACTTGAATTCACATGATTTATGGCAGGGAAGAAAAAAAAACCCTGCAGTGTTTCAACAGCCTGAGAAATGCTAGTTTCATCTACATGGGCTAAAGGAACCCAAATTCAAACTACAGACACTCAAATGAATGTTTGACACTCAGAGTAGCATTAAACACTCCAGCTGACATTCGACATTGGCATTCAAATGAACATTCCAGCCAGGAATGAATCTTCCTTTGAAAAACCCTAAATATGAAATAGAGCAGAGACTGCATTCATCCACAATGGTATAATTAGACATACTGGACTGAACTCATGTTCTTCCCTTGGATTTAAGCAGTGCAGTTGAAGCCCATCTTCAATCCTGAGCCAAATGTCAAAAATGCTGCTGAGAGGGCTCAAGTAGCAGCTCTTTCTCCTAAGAAATGCTGTTCAGATAGGAATGTGGATGCCCAAATATGCTAGTGAAAGATCATCAAGTATTCAGAAGCATTTTTATCCATTTCCAGAATCACTCACTGGCTTTAGTGAGCTGTACTTCACATTAGAAGTGCACTCCTGTATTAACCAAAATTCCATTTTTCCTTTAATAAATAGCTCTTTTCCTCAAGATATTGAAGTCTCTGCTGCCCAGTTCTCTATATATTCACATCAGTGTATGCAAGGTGAGTGTACAATGGCAAAATGTGACAATCTTGTGCTCCTTCCTCCACGAGATCCATACCCAGAGTGATGATATTTCTTTCCTGACCAAACTCAGTATATCAGACCACAGGCTTCCATAAAGCTTCCTAAATACAGATGAAAACAGAACCAATACCAACACCATGAGCTTCAAGCTCACCCTGAGAGCTTTTTATAAGCTTTCTAACGTTTACTTGCAGAATATAAGCTCTTCATTTATTAAATAACTAAAAAAACTCTCTCATTTTATCCACTCTGAGGGAAAAACTTTCCTTTATACAGTGAATAAGCCAATCAGAAAAGAATTCCTACCCAACCTCATAACAAGTATTCTATCCAACTTGAGAACAATTCACGAGGATTTTGGAGTGGATGTTTCTTTTCTGGACTGCAGGCTGTTTTTAAGTTAACTAAGAGAATCATCCTCCTTAATATTTACTGATGGCCCAGCTGCTGCTATCAAGCAGTTTTCTGCTTTTAATGAGTTAAAACCTCATGTCCACTGTAAAATGTAGATAATAATGTGCCTGGTTTAAATTTGGAGAGCATTTTAACTTAGCAGTGATGTCTAAACTCTGCATTACAAGCAATTTATCTTTTGTCTGTTACCAAAACAATCAAAAAAATCTCAAGAAGATGAACCAGAGACAGTAAAAATCATAATATTTTTGCTGCTGCTGCATTATTTTTCCCAATCTAATTCCACATGTCAGGAGGTAATGAAGAGCTATGTAATTCCAGAAGAGAGGGTCAGCTTCTGTCTATAATATTACAAATTTGAAACTTAGTTGCTGTAAGTGATTAAAAACTTGTGTGCCCAAAATTTATTCATTTTTCTGCAACCTCATCCATTTAACAAAATACAGAAAATTATTCTTACTCAGGCTCTCAGGTTACTAATGCTTTCTGTAGCCAAAGGAACTTTTCATTCTGCTTTAGCAGTAAAACCTGGCTTCAGCAGCTCAGAGCAATTTTTAAGAAACCAACTTTACAGAGTCTTGAGCTGGTTCTGCTGTCACAGCAGGAATGAGAGAACCAAGGGAGAAACCTCTGTACCAAGGGTCACAGCTGATGACATTTTCCAGCAGGTGAGAATATCTGTCCCCTCCCACTCCACCTTCCCAACAGCAGTGGTGTCTCCTGGATTTTGAAATTTGGGGGGAAGAAGAGTTAATATTTATCCATCCTTGTACAACAACCTAATTTTTAGACATCTTGGACCATTTCCATGCTTTGCCTGCAGGTGCACAAATGGCTTTAGCCTCTGCAGAGCAGGCTACAGAGCACTTTTCACTTCTCACTGCCTTTGTAGCAAAGTTTAAACACTATGCAGAAAAACCTTTGGGATTCAGTGAAAATCAGCAGAAGTTTTGTTCCAAAAGCAAATACAATCAATTGCACATAATTCTTCAAATGGTGTTTGAAATAAAACAGTCATTCTTTGGCAAAACTCAGGCTAAAGGAGATAAAAGTGCTAAAGCAAGGGAATTCTAGTTCTTGAAAATCAAAGCAATCCTATCCAACCGTTTATGTCTTAAAAAAGGAAAAAGTGTCAGCATTTGCTAAATGGTGTATTTCTCCAACAGTGAGCAAAACTTAATTAAAGAGAGTAATTACACATAATCCTTTATGTTGATAGTATATGGTCCTGCTTTAAACTGCTACAGGGTTTAGAAATTCTAACATATATACTTTTTTTAATAATATTAGCTTATTTTTGTAAAAAAAAAATAAAGATACCCTATATTCCTACAACCTAAGTAAAATACAGGATTTCCTTTCTATCTGAAATCATAGATCACGTTATCTCAGTCTGTTGATTTCCAAGTGAAAAGAATGATAGAGTGGTTTGGGTTGGAAGGGACAGCAAAGATCATCCCCCTGCCATGGGCAGGGACATCTTCCACTATCCCAGGTTGCTCCAAGCCCCGTCCAACATGGCTTTGGACACTTCCAGGGATCCAGGGGCAGCCACAGCTTCTCTGGGTGCTCTGTGCCAGGGCATCACTGCCCTCACAGGGAAGACAAGCACAGAAAATTGACCATGGAAATTCATTTCCTTCATTCCTGGACAACTGTGGCTCACTGAGCACATTAAAATAAAAAAAAAAAAAAAAAGTTTATATCAAGAAATAACCAAGATTATATCATTCTGTTATTGCATTTCCTCCCCTAACGTATGCATTAAATACAGTGTCAGGATCAACTTTATTTTCTCTATTATCCATATGCTGTTTTTCATCAAACTCACAATTAATTAATTATTTTTTCTCCCCAGAAAAGTCTGGTGGCTTTTATAACAGAGTTTATCAGCTGTTTACAAAAGAACCCTGGCATTTCCACATTTAAGCTTAAGGAAGGAAATGAAAAATATATCAGCTAAACAAAACTGAGGGGGATGAGTAAAATAGTTCCAACAGCAATTAGTCAGGGCATTATTTTTGATATTACACACTACTGCAGGAAACACGACCAAGTTTCTAAAATATGCAAGAATTCCCACACAATTTCAAAAGATATTACTAATACAGTAATTTATCTGGTGCCTTTCCTGCAGATCATTATTATTATTTGAGTAGAAAATATGTATGGGTGAGGGTTGAGATTGACTATAAACATATATAACAGATTCGGGAAAATTCTTTTATAAAGAGAATAAAAATAAAGAAATTATGCCAGAAATATGATCTGTATGTGAATTATGTGCCAAAAAAATAGAGCTGTTTAAATAATTTTTTTTTTCTGTTTGTTGGCTGCAAAGAAAAATAATCGCAGAAGAATTCTGTCAGGTTGACACCAAGTATATTCCTATTGGTCAAATCCAGCAAACTTTCATAAATATTTTATATTGACCTAAAGTTTATTTCTCACCAGGAAAACATTCGTAGGTGATATTTCACACAGCTCCTCTCAAGTTCCAGGTTTTCCCAGAATAATTCAAACCTATGTTTATATAATATGCACTTCTGTATTTAACGTCTCCAGTGTACATTTCTTTGGAGGGGTCAGGAGATTTTGTGTTCAGCTTTATGGATTCATTCATCAGCTCCCGAGTGGCTCCTCCTGTTATTTTTAAATAAACCCACCACTTTTACCTGCTAGCTTTACCCTTTATTATCAAGGCTATTTTCTTAGTGTTTACTAAGCATCTGACATCACCAACAAAATTTAATGAGCTGTCTTATTTTTCAGTGCTCTTTTCATTGAAAATTTCTGCCTATTTTTCACAGAACTGACACTTTGCTGCATCGTCCTGCCATTTTTCAGCCCCACATGGTCACATGCTGTAAATGCAGGTATATCCATCAAACCATTATCATCAATTACATGAGAGTTCCAGCTTCAGAGATATTTTATGTATTCCTGAGATTTTTCAGGCTACTGACGTGACAAAATACGTGTCAGTATGTTGTAAAATAATTGAAACAGCATAGCCAAAAAATGAGGTGGGGAAAAAAAAAAATCAGATTAAATACTACTTGCTCCTGCCCTTATCATGATCATTCTGTGCCTGCACACATTTCAATGAACACTTTTCTGGGAAGGAGCCTTTCTTTTCAAGGACACTGTGACAGGAGTCTCCAGGCACAAAGTGATCTCCTCAAATGATTAAACACTATCTTTCTATCCCTTTAGATACTCCCAGTAGATCTTCTCTTAAAATGCAACTCATTCCTGTAACAAGGGATGTAAAGGGTTGCTGTAGAAAGAGATATTATTGAATGTCTGCATTGTTAAATAAGAGAATTCCATTGAATTATCTCAGCTCTTGCAGATCCTCTTTTATTTAGAATTATAGATCTACCTACAAGGCCAAAAGGCTTGGACTTAACTCACTGAGGAACTGCCAAAGAAACCTGGATTACCTCGATGCCCATCAGACCAAGTAACTGGAGAGCAGGGAAAAGATTAAGCAGAAATAGAAATTCTATTGCCTGATCAATCATAAGGAATTACAACAATCCTGGCAGGTTACAAGCACAGATGATAATCTATTATGACATTTGTATTTGTGGGATCACTTTTAAAGCCTAAACAAACAAGATCAGAGCCAAAGCATCCAAGACAGGAGCAGATAAAGACGTTGAAGAAATTGTGACAATTTAAGAAAATACAATTAATTGTTAATAGAAACAATTGCAAAACTTCACTTAGAACAGACACATCTGTCAAAAGAGCAGCAGAAACTGCAAGGCACAAAGAGTTCCCAGGAAGTTTGGGGAACTAGGACGTTAGAGGAAGCTACAAAAATGTTTTACAAATGCATTCAAAGTAAGTGCTTGAGAGGAAAAAATAATCTCACATTCCGGTAGGATTTTCAAAACGAAATTTAGAAGATTTGTGATCACTGTGGGAAGAAAATTCGGGAATCACTTTCCAAATAGCTCTTTGACATAGACCTTGAAATTTTCTGGATTTTACAGATTAGAAATTGGACTGGAATTAGACATTAGATTATTGAATAATTAGAGAACTTGAATGATGATTTACTATCTTTCTCTCACTTCATTTGTCTGACATTCAGCCAATTGCCACCTGTTTAGGCTCTCGGTTTGTTTGCTGTTGTAGTCTTGTCTGTCTTTACAGGCTGCCTCCTCCACCTTCACAGAAAGTATTCTGCTCTGCTGCTAAGTGCAGGATCTCATACATCCTATGAGAAGAATTTATTTAATTTAAAATTTTAATTCTGCCCTAAATGTCTTCTAACACAAGGAAAGGCTGTCTTAAACATCAAAATGAAAAACCAATAATGATAATTATCATAAGTATGACACAGTTGCAGAATGAGGCACAAACATGAAATTTAATTTAATCAAAAGAACTTCTTGAAGATGATTATTTATATAAGAAAGATGTATTCTTATCTTTGTAATAAAGTTGCTTATGAAATGAGAGTAGAGTTTCAAGCCAAAATACTCTTCCTTTATTTTTCTCTCCTGCACGCCTTCTATGAATCATCTCAATAAAGACTAAGTAAGTCCCTCTTGTAAGATTCAGATTTCCATTTCTTTAGCACAGAAATATAGCTGGGCTTTTAAAATTTTCAAATCTGTATTACAATAAAAATGCCATGATTAGAGCACAAGACAAGAAGAAGAACACACAAGAGCTTGTTTTTATTTACTATATTACTGAAGAAAAAGTCACAAAGGAAGAATAAAAAACAAGTACAAAACCCTGTGCAGAAAAAGCTGTAGAGAATAGGATCAGTGAGTAGAAGAAAGAGATTTCTGCCTCCCTACTGTAATAACTTCCATGGAAACCATCTGTATTATTTAGTTGCACAAAGTTTCTTTGTCCTTTTTTTGAATACACTGAAAAAAAAAAAAAAAGTTAGGTCATCTAGAACTAGACTTAATAGTGTGCTCACATCTGGTAGAGGAAAATCAGTTTTCCAATGCCTGTGTAAGCAGATCATGGTATCTGGTTGTATCTGTAACTGGGTTTATAACACTTGTAGTTGGTATAATTGAAAAAATCAGAATAAAAGGCCCTTCTACAAAGCACATGAACTTTTCACAGCAGCCCAAAGGAAGCAAGCATTGAAATATGTTCCTGTGCTATCTCAGTCAGATTGTTTTTTAAAATATGATTCTATGATTATATATATATATATTTAATATTCAAACCCCCAACCTGTGTTAGCCAAGACTCAGCTGATCCAAAGGCATTCACACTCCAGCCCAATAAATGGGACAGGAGCTGAAAGGAGGGAGTCTAAATTCATGTAGGAAAANCTTTTTTTGAATACACTGAAAAAAAAAAAAAAAGTTAGGTCATCTAGAACTAGACTTAATAGTGTGCTCACATCTGGTAGAGGAAAATCAGTTTTCCAATGCCTGTGTAAGCAGATCATGGTATCTGGTTGTATCTGTAACTGGGTTTATAACACTTGTAGTTGGTATAATTGAAAAAATCAGAATAAAAGGCCCTTCTACAAAGCACATGAACTTTTCACAGCAGCCCAAAGGAAGCAAGCATTGAAATATGTTCCTGTGCTATCTCAGTCAGATTGTTTTTTAAAATATGATTCTATGATTTTATATACATATATATATATATATTTTTAATATTCAAACCCCCAATCTGTGTTAGCCAAGACTGAGCTGATCCAAAGGCATTCACACTCCAGCCCAATAAATGGGACAGGAGCTGAAAGGAGGGAGTCTAAATTCATGTAGGAAAAATGAATCTAGGACGTGAGAAGGTATAATAATAATCATCTCTAAAGACAAAAAAGTGTTGAAAAAGGGTAATAAAATGTTAATGAGACCTTTATACCTCTCTCAGAAGCCAAGGTGTACAGGGCAAGTTTCCTTTAAACTGCCTTTTAGTAACTCCTGTCTTTTACATTTTAACAGATATATAAACTTCTAGTGTTTATTTTTCTTGAGGGGATTGCATCCCTGAGTTTGCAGGAGAGTACCTGAGTTCCTCCAGAAGTCTCTGGTAGAAAATCAAACCTGGCCTGCTAAATATTTAGAGCTGGTAGCTAATGGGGTTACAATCAGCCTAAAAGTGGGGTAAATCCCAAAGGAATGGGGGCATCAGGAGATGAAAACACTGGAACAGTGAGACCAAAGAGAAAACCTTCTTAAAATGGGAGACTTGAGATGAAGTGTGCTGACCATTTCGTTAGCATCAATTTTTAGGTCCCAATGTTCCAAGCCCTGCTTGTCCTCAGTCTTTGACCAATGACAGTGAAAAACAGGAGTATGACTTTGGAAACTCGAACTAATAAAATCCATGTGCGCTCCTAATGTTGTTTTCACTTCCTTGTCTTAGCTGGCAGAAAACCAAGGTTTTCTAGGCATTTCATCCCTCTGGTTCTCATTAAAATCAGTGGAAATATCTTCCAATCCCATGGAACCGCTATGAAAACTGTCCTCCTCAGCTATTCCAATTGCAGGGCTGCAGCTGGCACTTGTTAGCTTGGTCTAGAGCGTAAGAAGTTCTTGGAAGTTTATTTTACGGTAATAAAATCAGTTTAGCTATTTAAATGCTGAAAGTAGAGGTCAGCCAAGATGCACCATGTCCCATCTGTTGTGTTACAGCTACGTGCCAAGATAGCTTTCCACGCACACAAGATGGAAACGGGAGCATCTTTGACAGACACTGCAAACTAAAATAAGCTTGGGGGAGCTCAAACAGGTTAAGATCCAACAGACCACAGGCAGTGGCTGCAGGATGTTATTTTTTTGTTGCAGTTTAAAAGAAAATATCCGGGAAACCTATCTTCAGGCTGCACGAGGTGGGAAACGCCGATGCTCCCGAAAGACACACATGCCACCAGTTGTCTCACTTTCCAGGAGATTTGATATTATGGTGTTAGTACAAGGGAAGGATTTGATGAAAATGAAGCATTTCAAGCTCTCACCAGAGGGTAACTGCAAGCACACAACATCCCCTCTGCATGAAACTGAGGGCAGATTTAGAAGTACACCACAGGCAATAGCAGCATCTTCTGCGGGGAAAAGCTTTTGCCACAGACTTGAGTTCTGTCATTACAGAGGTTCACCATGTGCAACTCATCTAAAAGGCATTTTTTGCCCCAAATTGTCTAGGATCCACAGAATCACATGCAGAGTTGAAAGGGACCTACAGAGATCATCAAATCCAACCCCTGGCCCTGCATGGACACCCCAACAACCCCACCCTGTGCATCCCTGGGAGCATTGTCCAAACCCTCCTGGAGCTCTGGCAGCCTTGGGGCTGTGCCCATTCCCTGGGGAGCCTGGGCAGTGCCCAGCACCCTCTGCGGGAAGAACCTTTCCCTGATATCCAACCTAGACCTGCTCTGACACAGCTCCAGCCCTTCCCTCAGGTCCTGTCACTGTCACAGGGAGCAGAGATTGGAGCTGCAGGCCCTGATGAGGTCTGACCTCAGACTCCTCCAGACAGAACAGACCAAATGATCTCATACAGTTTCTCTTCCAGATCATTCTCCATCTTCATCTCCATCCATCCTCTGGATGCTTTCTAACAGCTTTCTCTCTAAAGCTATCAGAAACCATCCAAGGGAGAGCTGCAAAGATGACAGATCCCTATGAAGATGCACAAGAGAGAAAGGGATTTTCAGAGTCAATTCATCGTATTTTGCCTGATTCCCCTAATCTGGTTGGTTCCCCTAATCTTCTAAAAGTCCATCTCCCTACAGTGATGTCCCAGAGGTTACAGCCAACAGCCATCTAAAAGGTTAAACCATTAGTCAAAGGCAAAAGTTGGGCAAAATTAATTTTCTCTTGTATGTTTGCAAGGTTCTAGCTATTTAAAATTAATCCTGGAAGTCTACTATGTTTACTTTTACTGGCTTATATATAGTAAAGAGTAGGCTGTATCTAATGGTTTCTAAATGCTCAAAAGTTTTTTTTGCTCACTTGCATCTAGTATACTATTTTAAGTGATATGCAAATAACAAGTCAGCCAAAAGTCAAAAGATACTACAGTTAAAATCCAGAAATTGGAACAAGGAGTGTGGAAGACTCACTGATGAACCACTAATGGAAATCACAATGATCAGATCATTTTTCTCCATCTGGCACAGGTTCACGAATAGTATATTGCCTACAAAGTGGAGATCATATTAATGATTAAATTAAAAAAGCATTTTGAGTTAAACAAAACCAAACCAAAACAAAACAAAAATACATCCCCAAACTGATGCAAGACAGACTTTTGGTGCTCAAGCACTAAAAAGTGTTTGAAGCAAGAAGCATCATCCAAATCCTAAGAGCACCTGAGCTGTTGTAGTTCTAAATTCAGTCAAGTTAGAAGCCCTGGATTTACACCTGGTTGATGGACACTGACATTGTGCCTGTGAAGATGGAGGAAGATTTATCATTTTACCCAACCAAGCATCGTGTTTTGCATGTTCACCTCCACCGTGCAAAATGCCAAATTCTTTTGTGTCAAACGTTACAACAGGGGAAGGAATAAAAATTGCTCTTCTCCTGCTTTGAAGATGTTCAAAATAATTCTTTCCTACAAGAGAAAAGACTTTATGAAGGCAGGTAACAAAAAGGAATGGGCTTGGACCGAGCAAAAACACTGGGGAAGAATTTTTTTGTATTTCTAACCGTGATGCATAAAAAAGATGAATCATTCCAATGATTGATACCAATTTGGGGTATGTTTGGGTAACACCTCATTCATCTGCAAATCAGCAAATTTCAAAAACGTGGACAGAAATGCAAGTTTCTCAGCAGAATTCTGAGTTTTATTAGAAATAAAACTAAAGTAAAAGATGATTTATGGCCATGCTATGGATGAGAAAGAAGGTAACTTCTGCAGCAAAAGGCAAGAAGCTGTAAGGTAAGGCTTAAGGTAAAACTGTACTTGCACATTTGCTCTCCAGAGCTCCTACTGCTGCCTGGCTTTTTGCCATCTCATTCTCTGTACATCATTTCAGATGGGAAAACTGCTATCAGCGACTTTCAGAAATGAAAATATATGGTGTGACTCAGAAGTGCCTCTCTAATGCAAAAAGGGATGGAGAGGAGAAAAAAACAGATAGACTTTTACCTGAGGTGGAAAGGGGAAATAATGAATACTAAATTATAGTACATTTGAAAGATTCATTAACCTCAATTTTTAATTGTGCGGACGGTAAATAAAGGACTGACTGGAAATAATCAGATTAAATTAATGATTTATGGTATTAATGCTTTTATCTCTTAGGGTTTTGAAAATCATGTGTCACAAATTAGTGTAATTAATACTTACATGGATGTAGAACCTTTTGTATAAGGCTGCCAGTGATCTGTTCATCCTGTTTATTTATTTACCAGTATCCAATGAAACAGGCAAAGACTACAGGAATACTGAGATATTTGTGGGCAAGCCAAGGTATAAAATTTCATGTGCTTTTGCTTTCTCTTACACAGACTGGGAATGTGAAGTGTTACAGCTTCTTTTTTGCACTATTTAAGTGCTTTGCTTTCTTTATACCACTGAGTGCTAAGGTGATTAGTTGCAATATTATGCATGATGAGAGGTTTAATATTACACAATATTGTAAGAACAGTGGTCAGTAGCAGCTATTCTTAACTACACTTTAATGTTTATAATGCTAATCAACAAAATCACCAAACCTTTTTGTTCAAAGGGATGTCCTTTGCCATTTTTACCTAAGAGGAGTACCACAAAGCCCCAGTGATTTTCCTCTCCTGCACAAACAGTACATCTATATTGGCATACCAGTAAGAATAATTATCCCAGTGAGGACTAAGCCAAATAAGGTATCATTATTACTTCTTTCTCATTTCCCCCTCTCCTATTTAAAAATTTCCTTCTTCTACTGCTAATACACACTGCTGAGTGCCTTCATGTTCCTTCTGACACTGCAGCAAGAACAATTCCTGTAACAAAAATGTATCCATGGCACTTTCCTTCATGCCACAAACAGTGGTTTCACACCTTATGGCTGCTCTTACCTGTTTCCTTGGGCGTGGTGACATTTCCAAATCCCTTTAAGCTTTGGAACACTGCAAATTGTGTCTTTAGAACACTGCAAAAGGTAACGGCTGATGTGCTACATGCTCTGCATAGCTACGGTCAAATATTGTCCTTATTTCAGTACAACTGAAAGAAGAACTTGAATCCTTTGGTTGGTGCCCCAAAGGGTTCGTGTATGAAATTACAGACTACAAGGAGACAGCAGCACCATTTCTGGCTCTGTGATAAAAGGTTCTCGTTATAAAGCAGTGACTTGACTCTGTCACCCAAACATAACGACCTCATCATTAGGGTGATGGCAGCAGCCTCTCAGTTACTCATCTTCCAGAAGCAAGACCTGAATCCTACAAACCTTTTGACTGCAGGAAGTGCAGGCATTGATAAAATCTTGACGTTTCCTCCCTTCTCTGCCTTGTGTTTTGTCAAGCATAACATATTGTAAATAGATTAAGGCTTACAGAACCACTTTTCCTCAACTTTTGAAGTCTTGGAAGCACTTGAGGATCATGAAAACAGGAGTTTTATAACCTGTGTACTGTGAAACTAAACTTACTGTTGAGATTACACTTTCATGCTAAAATCGTTTTCTCGGCTACTTAAAAGTTTAAGAAGTTGTCCCCAGGCTGAAGTCACTCCTGCCTACTCTGAGGCCATAGGAAAAACTTTCTGGAACTTTGAAGAAAATCCACTTAATTGTTTTATTTGATTTTCAGAAAGCCAAGCTTGGAAATAAAGCAGTGAAACCAATGCTTTTTCATGCTAAGCCATGGAGTCAGTCCTCCTTTATTATCATCAATATTTCATAAAGGATTTTCTAGTGAAGCATTATCCACACATTTGTTATAATGTTATTCTCACAGAATAGTGAGTTGGTTTGTTTTATCTTTGGAAATTTAATTAAAGTAAAAAAAAAAAATCAAACACAAGAGAAAGTTGTTATTAGGCTTATGGTACTTTATTTAGTAATATCTGGATCTTTCCTGAATGAGACTGCTGTGTTTTTATCTCATGAGGTTTTCCAGCGTGTCTTCTCCGTCATAACTGAGCTCAGCTTTTTACCTAGGAGAAGTATGGCTGAGAATACTTTATTTGTGGATCCATATCTACATAAAATGATGAACTTTCCTGTTGAATCAATGCATTGTCAATAAGTAAAAATAAAAATCATGAGGAAAAAAAATCTATCCCCATATATGCTTGACATTCAGCAGCAGCATTACAAGCAGATAGGAATAAATTCACTGAAAATTCACCCTAAAGCCTTCTCTTACCCCAGCAGCTCTCCCAGATTCCTGTTTCTCATAGCCTGCTCTGTGTCCATTCATATCATCATCTTGATTTCTCCTACCATTTCCCTCATGCAATTCTGCAGCAAAAGCTTCCAGCAAGACATGAATATTTTGTCCAAATAACAACTATCCTGGGGGAAACAAAGACATGGTTTATCTGACTCTACTGTTATCCTGAGGATCTGCTTTGACAGAAAAATATTTTAAAACTGCACAAGACATTCAAGGCTGGGACTACTGGTGTCAAAACACAACAGTTACTGAACCAATCCAAAATGGAAAAAGGTGCATTCCATTCCTGAAAACACCTGGAATTCTTGGAAAACACACAAAAGAAGCAGTGTGGGACATGCCCATGACGGATTTATCATAAACACTATGCTTGTTAGAATCCAGCTAATGGGATAGAGGGAAAAAAACAAGGTAAAATCCACTACGACCCACACATTGCATCAGCTGAAGCAACAGAGACTCCAGTGCGACTCCAGTGTACTTGTCATACTGAGATTTAGATGCATATTTCATTCTGGATTAATAAATTAATAAATCAATTTTATTACTCAGTGGTCTGTATTTGAGTATTTGCCACATATATTTTGCTTGTAATATTTTTTTTTAAATCAAAGCTGCTATAACCTTTGTTCAAGATAATGTGATTTCTAGATAAAAGATTACAATTTCTTCTTTTGCATCAGTTCAAAACTCTATCATTAAACATGCCATTCTTTACTCCAATCTTTGACATGTATTTTCTCTGGATATCTACTAATTTTTAGAGCACGTCTGAATGTTCTCCAGTATTTCTGACTCCCTATTTCCTTGTAAATGATTTTTTTTTTCCATTTCCTCAGAAGTACTTACAGTTTTTACTGAACTTTCTGGCTTCTTCTTCTGAAATAGCTCAATTGTGAATTACAAATCCCTTTCGTTATAGTAATTAGAGCTGTTTGTTTAATTTCTTACTTTGTTGTGAATTTGAACTACTAGCATAGATTCCTGTACTTCATCCTTTCACTCCCCACTATTCCCACTATTTCTCTTACACTCTGTGCTCTAGGACAGGCTATTTAATTAAGCTCTTACAGTGTAAGATGCTCATGTGAAAGCACAGTTCTTAATATTTACTGACTGAAATATAACCCTGCTAATACATCACAGAGCAAAGACCAAGACACTGAACTTTTTACAGAGTAATAAAATGTTAACCTATCTTGAGTAGCAAAAATTAATCCAACACACAGATTTGAGGATATAGGTTGAAGTACCTATTTTAAAGAAGTACAAGTGAAAAACATCAGATCTGGGTAGGGCACAAATAAAACACTGGATCAAACAGGATATGAGAGTACCAAGTGAAGAATGAGGGTAATTAGGTGGGGCTGTCTAGAAAGTATCCAACATGCCACATGTTGTATTGCACCTTGGTATACTAAGGTTACAAATTCAAACCACCTGTTTGGAGGAGCTAAACCATTAATTTATGCAATCAATTAATTAACAAAAGGACACCTAGAACTCTTGATTGTATAATTAAGAAGTTATAAATCACACAGATCGGGGTGTGATTGTATGGCATAGTAGATAAAAATGGATACTAGAGTTTGTGGGAGTCCTGTTTATTTTGGGAAAATATGAATCACACAGCACAGAGCATGATCAGACAGAAGTGAGTCCCCTGCTCTGAGGGTGTTATTCACTAGAAAAATATTTTAAAAGTATTACTTAGTGATTAAAAAGAGAGTAAGTTGACTTGATCTCTTTTACAGAGGCCTTAAATAAACATGGTTAAAAGTTAATTATATATTAAAAAAAAATCAGGTAACCGGAAAATACTGGGAAATTCTTACAAATAAATTTTGCTGCAAGCAAATAACCAGGTATTTCTCATGAAAATGTACACATAAAAATGTTTAAGAATTACAGAAAAAGTGTGAAGAAATGGCCAAATTACTCTTAAGTTGGTAGGAAATCCTCCAGCATTTTTTTTTCAATGTGTAAAACCACATGAGAGCCATTTGCTAATGAATGATGACCTCTAGGAAAACTGATAACAGAACCAGCTCAGCACTGGCTTTATGTTTACAGTCCCAAAGCTAGAAATGCTTTCAAGTTGACATGGGGGATACTGAAGCAATTTCCCAGTTAGTATTTTAACAAATATAATTTTAAATCTTACACTCTCCTGGGAAGGAAGAAAAACATCATCATTACCCACAGGTTGCTAACTTTATGTAGCATTTGCTTCTTATTTACATTACAGAAATATGTGTGAACAAATAAAATTATCCTTCAACCCCTTTGGTGTTGCTATGAAAGGCAGAAGTGCAGCAGTCTAAGAAAAAAGGGACAAATGAATAGAAAATGATAATTTTTAAGATAATGGTAAGAGTCTCAGAGATTCTGGTGTTCTTGTTTACACAGGTGTTTATAGGTGGGAAACAGAGTCAAATAGCCAAAGCAGCCATGAGATAAGGAAGCTCCTCCCTTCCAGCCATCCTTCGTTCCTTGGTTTCACTACAAACCTACCAAAGGCAGATGTTGAGGGATCAGCATCTGCTGTAGCCAAGTTCTCCCTGTTTAACCTCCCCCCCTGTTTTTGTGCTAACAATGCAGTTTACAGATCACAGACAGGTTCTGCAACTGCTCCCTCTCACAGCAGACTCCAAGCCTCAGAGATGGACCCTTTCTGCCTGAAGGCAGTGACAGCTTTGGGACAAAAACAGTCTTGACACTGCAGACACTGAGTATTTACCTCCTTTAATAACCTGCCTTCTTCAGGGACAGGTGCACAAGAGGCTCTAAAAGCCACACAGCAGCAGATATTTCTGTGTCTCACCTTTTCTATAAGGCACTTGATTCCATTTCAGTGTCAACCAAGACCCCAGAAGATGAAATTGGCCTGGATCCCAGTGGAGTCCCAATATTCAGTGGTTAAAGTCAGTAAAAAAAGGCAGGATAAAGAGTTCACTCATGACACTGCATTATCAGAAAGTTTTATCCTGAAAGAATTGGAGTTCATTTTGCCTCAAAGGCATTTACCCCTCCAAGGAGGAGAAACAGACACTAAATATCACTGTGGGAGGGACTAAAGAATTTCTCTCGAGAGTTCAGACTTTTCATTGTCTCATTGCAAATAATTGGACTTGTGGCTTTAGCTATGTCAATACACTCCTGATGTTTACTAGGAATTAAGAACATCTGTTGTCCACACAGGGAAGAAAGGCCTGGGAAATTAAAAAAAATGGAAATTAAAACTGAGCAGATGAAACACTAGGACACAAAGGTAGCTCACAGATTTAATTTCAAATAAAATCTCTCAAGTTGAAGAGCTTGAATTAAAATAATCCATGACCTTCTTAACACTCCTTGATTAGAAGCAAGGATTACCACCTCCTAAATAGTATATCTTATCTAGCTTTGTGTCAGCTAAAAGAAAAATACAAAGTAAAAGCTGATCAGACTGTAAGAGGAAACCCAGGAATGTGCACATTTTTCAGGATGCAAGTTGGATGCAGAAGCTATGAAGATTATGGACACTTTTTCTCCATTATCAGCTAGGTGTGTACTCTGATGAAGCAGCAGTGTGCACTTAAACAAAAAATAATATAACATCTCAAGTATGTGTGAAAACACCAGCAGGAATGTTATTTGTTCCTTGAGCTAAAGTTGCAGAAATAAATGAGCCAAATTTTTTTTCTCACACTTGTTCCTCTGGGTTTTGTCTGTCGTAAATGAAAATCTGTCAGTTCACAAATTTATACAATATTTACAAAAGCACAAATAAAACCCTGCCATCTATTCCTTATGAAGGCCAGCAGTGCCTCCTGGAAGTGAGCTGAAGCGGCACCCTGTGAACTCTCAGCACTCCATCAGCCTCGAGTGCATCGCAGAGTTACACAGATCATCTTCACTCCCCAAGTGTGGTTTGCCATTTCTTATGAACCCAATGCTCTGTGTTCTCTTTTAAAAGGTATTTCTGGAAAGAAAAAACACTGGGTTGGATTTAGTTCTGTTAATGCTGATGTAAACTGAGATTAAATTCATTCTCGACCACCAGAGTAAAATCTTCTTTCCCAATTTTTCTCCTCTCATTACCGGATCAAGTAAGAAGGGGTCACTGAGCAGGTCCAGGTGTTTTTTTTGTGTGCTGGGCATACTGACAGTGTTTTTTTCTTCCCTCCTGTCTTCAGCATGCAAGCCTGCTTTCACATTTATGATGGGAAAAATTACAATCAGTCTGAATTAGGGAGCTCCAAATAATAACAATTCTGAGAAAATTAAGGGTAGCCTGCATCGTGTCTCATAAAGAAGTTCAAACACTTCTTTTTCTCCTTTTATTTTTTTGTAAAATTAAAAAACCCCAAACCCCTAACCGCCCAGAAGTAACCTCATTATCCTCTTCAAAGTGGCAATTACATGGAAAAAGTTAATAAAGGCTCCTGCAAACTTAAAGCACAAAGAGACTAT
Source organism: Vireo altiloquus (assembly GCA_013396875.1). NCBI lineage: Eukaryota > Metazoa > Chordata > Aves > Passeriformes > Vireonidae > Vireo > Vireo altiloquus. The sequence continues at coordinate 296,732 of VZRF01013632.1, forward strand.
AAACCAAAACCAGAATGGTGCTGTTAGATTTCATCTGCTACAAATTACCATCCAACCTTATGATATTGATTTTCATGCACCATATCAACTTTATATCACCATAAGCCATTGCCTAACACAGTTCTTGCACTGGCCAAGTGTTCTCACAAGGCAACTTTCATTATTTGTCGTGTCCCCAGAAATCTTTTAAGTTTGTATGAGGTGAAACTGATAGATCCATGTGGGCACCACAAAATTCTTCATAAAAATCAACTCATACAAAATTGATAAGGGACTTTTCAAAAGTTCATTTTAAGGTGCTTTAAATCTGGTTCTTCATCAGTTCATATTGAAGAAGAAAAAATCATTCAAATCATCCCTTCATTCAAATCTTGTAGGAAATAAGAATGATGCAATTGAATTTAACTCTTGTAAACGCTCTCTGACCACCAAAATGGTGAAGTATTTCCATAAGAGCATTAAAACTCCCCAAAATCAAACAACTAGTAGAAATATCTTGCACTAATGTCTATCCTTTTGAGAATAGAAAGTCTGATCCAATCCACTATAATTTGAATTCCAACTGAACAGCCTGCTACCATAACTCTTAAGAGTTTACTAGATGCTAAATTTCACCTACCAGGAAAACCCGTTTGATTTAATAATTTAATTATTAAAGGAACAGTTCAGAGGACCAACAGTTAAACCGAGGAAGCTCTACTAAACAGAGTAATGAAAATTAATTAATTAGCTTCCTTATAGTGCTTTGATAGATGAACTGAATAAAGCTGAGCTGATTTATCAGTCAAGTGCCTTTGTGTGGTAGGTATTAGAATTATCTATCATTAACCTTATGCTACTAATGAAGGTGCTTGGGTAGAGAAGTTAAAAGACTTCCCAAGGTCACACCTGAAGCTGGCATTACAGCTCACGCATTTACTTTCAGTCATTAGAGATAATTTTTTAAAAAACATAGAGGGATTCATGAGGTAAAGGTCATGACCTGGAAAGGCACCATCACTTCTCTAGCCTCAGCTTCAGAAGGCAGAAAAAAAAATTGAGCGATGATTGCTAAAAAGATTTCCAAGGAAAAGTGTCACCCAAGCCTGGAGTGGCACCATCTAAATTCTGTTTTATTATACTGTTTTACTCTCCGAACCTGTCTGAAAATTTGATTTATTTTGTATAATTTACATTTTAGTTAAGTGACATCTCACTGTGTGTTTCCAACAAAACCCATAGACAAACCTAGTTTCAGTGAATGTCTAGAAAAATTAAAATAAAAATTGTTATTAATACAACAAATAAGAGGGGGGGAAGGGAATGAAAGCAGCTTTTGAGAGAATATTTAAATATTCTGCAATATGGACTATAAAAGAAAGTTAACTCTATAAGCCTCATACTTACAAAATGTGTTTTTAAAAATGTATTGGCTATGCAGAAAAAATTCTGCTGTTTTTATTCAACAAATATCAAGAAGTGCATTTTTTTCACTCAGGATGGAAAAACGTAGGTTTTACATAAAGAAATATTAAAACGTGCATTATTTTTCCCTGACCATTTGACAGGTTGTCTATTGAGCTTTGTAGGACATCCAAGAAATTCAGATTCAGATTTGAAAATTAGTGATTAATACTACAGACTTTTCACAGTACTGAACTGGCAGTGCCAAATTCCTCTATCATGAGCAAGTGCAACTCCACGCACTTCAGTGGAGCTGTGTTTGCATATCTTAGCAAGCAATTCTGGCCCCGTGCCTGGGAAAGCATCTTACATTTCATAGTCACTTGATTATGTCTCATCTTCAAACCACACTTTACTATTTGCAAGATACTTGACCCACAAAACCATAGAAGTCCATCTGCTAAGATTCCATTGTGCATCAGTAAGTAAAAATGATGAAACTATTTGAAGTGCAAAAATCTAGTGTAGCAGGGACATAAATACATTCCAAATACGTATTTGCTTCTGCAGCCTGATGAACTTGAAATCTGGGGTTAAGAATTTCACTTGCACTAGAAATTCATTTCTTCAAGATGCTTTTTACCTGAACCAGAAATAGTTCTTACAACTAAAAGGGCAAGATCCACCTAAAAGAACCCATCCTTGGAAAAGAGGAAGAATGCACCCACAAGCCAGTACCAGCTGTCACAGATATACAAGATTCAATTAAGAACCTGCTTCTAATAGTCTGGAACAACCTAAATGGAATAAAACTCTTAGGTATTAGGCCTTAGGTATTAGAGACATCTATTGGTACCATCACTTTTGCCTTTTGGCGAGGTACCTAAAGACAACCACACGTCAAAAATCATTAACCAACCTCCAGTTTGGTCTAAAATACAGATCTAAAGTAATGTTAGGCTTGTAAACCCAAAATTAAGAAACTAAAACTCCTCTTTGTTGGGTTTCATAGAATTACAGAACCAGAGAATGGCCTGGGTTGGAAGGGACCTTCAAGACCATCCAGTCCCACCCCCTGCCAGGGGCAGGGACACCTTCCACTATCCCAGACTGCTCCAAACCCCATCCAGCCTGGCCTTGGACACTTCCAGGGATGAAGCAGCTTCTCTGGGAGTGTCAGGATCTCATCACACTCACAGGAAAGAATTTCCTCCTAAGGTTTAACCTAAAACTTCCCTTTGACAGTTTGACAGCATTACAGTTCTCTCTTTTTCCCATTAAAGTCGTGGGTTTTTCTGGCAGTGAGGTTTCAGCTTTTTCTTTTTTGACTGCACCCCTAAAAGGTATTTTTCCTCTTTTTATGCCATTACCTCTTATGGTATTTTTAAAAATATCTACTTAGCTATTTTTAACTTTTAAATAATGCTATTAGACCTGTCATTGCAACACTTTGTTGCAAATCTGTGGAGGATGTGAGTGCTATAATACTAAACCCACATATGTTCATTGCATATAAGCCTACAACTCCACTGCCACTATAATATAACTATGAACAAACATTGTGGAGGGGTTTTCCATTTGTTTGGTTGTTTTGGTTTTTTTTTCCCTCTCTTTATATACCTACCAGCTATTTCCTTTTCCACTGCCATAGCTGCAGTCACGAGGAGGCAGCAATACATCTTTGCATAATACACAGGGGCTGGGACTGAAGGATGCTGACAGCCCTGAGCTCCTCTTGCAGACAACAGCAATAAACTCAACTGTATTCAGCATTGCAGCAAATCCATCCAGAGCTTTTAGACCCTCAGGACCTGCCTTTAGGCACCCATAAGTTAAGTACTATAGGAAACACCTGGTTCCCTGAGCCAGAATGAGGTACCTTGACTCCCTGTACCAGGAAAGAATGAGATGCTCCACACCAGCACACCTTATGCCTGCTGAAAACGCACACCTAAACACTTATTTTGTCAGGGAAATGTCCAGATTTAGTCCACAATAACCTTATTCTTTGCTTCATCTCAGGTTTTACAGAATTAGAATGAGTACTGTTTTTACAGAAGACATTCAGAGGTATAGTTCAGTATTCATCAGATCAGTAGCTTCCTAAGAGCATTTCCCTTTGCTAAATAGCACATGGTGTAAGTGGAAAGTAGGTTGCAAAGGGGCTACAAAGTCTTCAAAATATTGCTAGTACAGAATAATGCCACACAATGTTATCAAGTAGATCACTGAGTTATATTTGTCTTTAAAACCACAAGCATTTTTCATAGTTCTTGGTCTGCTGGACGGCAAACTGAGATGAACATTATCATCATTTTATTAGATGTCCATTCAATGAGCTTCCAAGGTTTCAATCATTATATTTCATACTCCTTATGGTAGAATGTAGCTATTTTGATATTCCATATCATCCCTGAAGACTTTTAATTATCAGTGTTGACTTTACACAGTGTGCCTCTTCAGAAAGAGAAGATACTATAAATATATATATATATATTTATATATGAAATACAAACCTTTCAAGACCATGTATGTTCTTAAGGCTGTGCCTTCTCTATATGTCCTTTTCCCTATTTTAGTTTAGACTGACAAGGAATTAAGCCTAGGGCAGTCCTTGGCCAGGAGCACATTGTGAAGCAACTATTTGGCTTTTTACTTAATAGACATTCAGCTTAATTGTACTGTTAGTGAAGCTGAACTGAAATTTATTTCTTGTTGCTCGTGTCTTTTGACAAACTGCTGGAAACACCACTTTTAACATGCTCAATTGCTTTAATGAACTGCTAAAACACAGCACTTTCCTCTGCCCATCATCCAAACATTTCCTGGGCAATCACCAGGATAAAGTCGACCAAAACTCCTGAAACAACACCTCTAACTTTTCATCCAATGTACAACTTTTCTTGCCTCTCCTCGAGGTGCCAGATGGAAATCTGGCCGTGTCAGTAAGGTCACTCACCTCCACTAACTTGTTGGCGTGTTCACGGAAGACCTGAGCGTATTCCTTCACCTCTTTCTCATTCCCACTCTTGGCGGCCTCGATGAGAACCAGCAGTGGGACATTGGTCTCCAGGAATGAATCTGATATGTGATCCATCACTGCCTTCCGTAGCTGTGACAAAAGAGAGCACACCAGTAAATAGAGGACATTTATCAGCTCACATTCCCACTGTTCATGTTCAAACTGATGTTTCCCATCTCACAGCACTATGTGGGAATTTGGACATTTTGCCTTCTTCTCTCCATTATTTCTAGCGAGCAAAATTAAAAACTTGAGGGCCTAGGCTCTGCAAACCCTTCCTGGGATTTGTGCCGACATACACCTAATCCTGCTGGCCTGAATGGGTCTGTACATAATGATGGTGATAACTCACATAAGACATTGCAAATTGATGAGAATTGAAAGCTCCACACGACTTGAAAAAAAACATTTCAGCTCACTAAAAAGCCAAATATGGATTAAGGAGCTTAACTTCAAGCAACCCTTAAAAATATTAGCTTGAATATTTCTAAACCTTCTCTAATTCTTCCAGTGAATAGTATTCCATGAAATAATTAGTACTTTGTGTAGCAGATGCCTTGTGCTTTTCATTACCATTCAAATAGCTCCAAGAAGTACAAACAGAAAACCTTTTTAAGCATTTTCCAGGCAGATGAGAAAACATACGACAGGTTATTCTAAAAGAAGAAAAACCACCTGACAAGCTACTGAAGATTTAACACCTGTTAGTCCATATAAACATCTGTTTGAAACAATATTACTGTAAGAATGATGTCACAAACTTCTTCTCCACCTTCCTAATGACCACTAATTAATGCCAAACTTCACTAAAATTTGAAAGACAGCCAGAAAGATGACTGAAACTTAAATAATTCTTCCTGGAAGCTTAATTGGTCTGTAAAATTGTGGATCAGAATGATCTTGATTATGTTTTCCCCAGCTTTTGGATTGTTAAGAATGAAAAAGTGTGAACTGGAACAGAAGCTGGGAGCAATTCAGCCTGAAGGCCTGGGTAGCCATTAGTCTCCTTATATCATGCATTTTTAGTTAGATGAAGCATCCAGAGAGGTAATTTTCTCTATTCTGCAGTCCAGACAAGAAAGCTTTAGCTACACACGGTGCTATCAAAACACACAATCACACTGAAAACTGGCCTATTGTTAGACATTGCAAAGACACAGTCCAAGATGCATTTGCTGTTTGATGACAGCAATTCTCAGCTCTATTTGAATAAGGGGAAAGCTAACTCTGAATATTTTCATCCATTCCCTGAGCGGTGCAGTAAAAACAAGCAAAGCAAAACAGCATATATGTGCTCTCAGGAGGTATTCCTTTTATTTCCATCACAACTGAAACACTCAGTATATTAAGCAGTTCTCAATTCTCCTTAAAAATTAATTCCACTCAGATTCAACCTGGAAACTTTTTTTTTTCCCACTTTCAAAATGATTAAAGGCACTCAGAATAGCTAACTCAGGAACATACAAACAGGGGGAGGAAAGGAGACAAAAAGAAGAAAAGAATCATCTATCAGAGAGCTGCCAACAGTTTGGAAGCTGGTGTGTGTTTGCTACCACCAATTACATTTCCATCTTGTATTCTTTATTTTTTCTCTCATCAATCTGCTGCTATCCTCTTGCTGACTCTTATTTTATTCTTACATTAAAAGCTCTTTCAGACCACGCTTTGGGTCTGTTTGCACAGCATCTCCTACAATGCGACCCTGATCCATGAATAGTTTTTGTAAGTACCATCTCAAGATAAATACTAATATTGCTCCAAGTACATCAAAACACTGCAAGAAAAAGAAGAAAAAAAAATATTTTAAGATGGTGTCAGAGAATAGTGCACCAGCACAGCACTTTGCATTCTATGGCTGATAGACTTCCAGTCAGTATTTATATAAATTTATATAATTTTTTTAACTTAAAAATTCAGGCACATGGTGGGATTCTTGGGGTTGTCGTGTGCAGGACAACCAGGAGTTGGACTCAATGATCCCTGAGGGTTCCTTCCAGCTCAGGATATTCTGTGATTCCCTATTAAATGAAGGGTTTCACTTATAACCAGCATTAAGGAAGAAATACTGCCAGAGAAGGTGCATAATAAATTTGCATAATTGCCCTCTGCAGACATCCATTTCCCAGTGCTTGCTGGCAAACTCCACATCCAATGCCTCATTCGTGTACCCATAGTTAGACTTTGATGCCCATTGTACCGAAAAAGGCCACATGGTAGCATTTCCAAAGGAGCACACAAAGCTTTAAAAAATCCCATGTGGCTTTCAGCTCATTCTCAGTGAAAGATCCTTAAAAAAAATCCACTTGCTCAAGTTCAGTATGTGCCAGTAAAAACCTACTGTCCACTGCACTGAAAAAACTTACTTGAAACGCTAAATGAGCACTGACACTTTTCTGTTTGTATCCTTCCAGAAGGAGGGATCTGTTCCAAAGGCTTGTATTTATTCAATCAACAAGCAATTCAATTTTTAATCTAAGCTAATGTGGTGTTATAGATCGGGTTATAACAATATGCCCCATGGAATTGTAAGAGTAGTCTCAGGATGTTCAAGTAAGCAGCTTATTTTCATCAGTATTAAATATCTTCAGTCTACAACCACATACCAGAAATCAATAAAAAGGATGGCAGGAGCATCAGCTAACCAGCAATTTGGGGTTTACCATGGTAAATATACAGTAGAGTTCTCTCTGAATCAAAATAAATGAATAAAATGGGTATCTTGTTTCTAATGGTAACTGTGTGTTGTCCTCTGAGGTTTGTAATTGCAGCAGCTGAAAAAAAAATCTGAATTCTGACTGTCACAGGTTTAATAAATACAAAATTAATACATTCAATTTTTCTTCTGCTGTGTTAATCATAGATGTCAGTAGAATATTTCTGGCCCCTCTTGTAAACAGGTATTCTAATTTCTTTAGGAATTTGCTATCTGAGTTTCAGGACGCCCTTGCACTGAAGTAGAAAGGTAGAGTTAACAGGTTTTATGTACGCAGGAGACCACAAATTTTGCCATCCTTCACCACAAGCTATAAAGAAGGACTTGACAAAATCATTTGTTAAAAGTGACAGCAGTATGAAGGCAAGACATTCATCCAAGAGCTCAAATGGATACATGACAAGGTAATATTAATGGCACGAGACAAGACATTTAAAAGTACTGGCTCACCATTACCAGTCTATTTGATCCAATTAGGGCTATTCATCAAGGTAAATAACTACTGGAAAAGCAATCTTGTGTGTTCCTGTGCATACTGCAACAAAGCCCAGCCTAAGTGACAGCTTGTGCACCCAGAGATTTCAGCTTCATCCAGGTAACATCAGTTCAGAAGGGAATGGGAGAAGGCTGTGACTTGAATTTGAATGGTCATGAAACAAGCAGCAAAAGCACATCGTGTTTTATTCCAAAACCAGCACGAGAGCTTTGCTCACGCACCTGCATTAACAAATGTCTTTGCAATGCCTTAATTTATGCTGCATTCTGATGTAAATATTATGACACACACTATTACTCATAAGACAACGCTTTAGGTTTTTTTCCTCCCCACTGGATTTTTAATTTAGAGGTGAATTCAAAGCATGAATTCCACTATATGAAACTTCATTTATTAGAGGAGGAAGCAGGTTAAATTAAGATCTTGCTTAATTCATTTTGTCAGATAGAAAACTTTATTAATGAACATAAAGCTAACAGATTAATAAATTTGCCTGACCAACAAAAAATATAGAAGGAAAACATCAAGACCTGCAAATATTTTTGAAAGCATCAGTGGTGTACCACAAGGCAGATTTTATGTCTTTCCAGTTCAGTCAATTTAGTCAGTTTATGGTGCACAGTCAAGTTGCTGTTTTTGATAGCATCAAGTTCTACTGTTCTAAGCACTATTTAGGGCTGTTTTATCATTGTCAGTTCATAGCCATAATTGAGCTCAAAGAGGTTAAATGCCCACCAAAATGATGTTTTCCATGGCTATATAACAATTTTAGAACCAAAATGTCTCCGTGCTACTTCCAGTCTAGTAGAGAATTAAATGTCCAATCCTGACACTGGAAGGTAAAGCCACAGCAGGAGATTAATGACTCCAACAGATTGTTAAACTTTATAAAGCCTGGCAGTACAGAGCTGCCTGTAACAAAAGTTTACAAGAAGCACCTTATTCACCATTTTCCATTTAAAGTGTGTTGCAACCCAGCTCCAGTTTGCACCTTCAGAGTGCTCCCAAACAGGCATTAATTTAATTGAAAGGGATGAAAATAAAGCCTTTTCCACTGCAGTTAAAGTGTGTCACCTCCACTACACTGTGAAACTGAGTTCTGGGGAATAAGGCAGTGACCATCAGAAGCTGCTGCAGTACCATGCTAAAGAGAAAGTCTCAGTCAATTCTGCACACTGTGTCACGTGAGGATGTGACCACAGAATGGTAACTTGGAGGATGGGGACAGTAACGCCACCAATTATGTCTTGGCAGATTAAACAGCAAAAATATTAACATTTAAAGCATGTATTGCACTTGGACACTCAAACTACAGATTTATGGAATATATTAAATAAATGTATGTAAGATTTTGAGCCTAAGATAAAACAATCAGGAAGAAATGCTGTTACAAAGACAGGTAATACTTATTAGAATAACGAAATGGCCTGGGCCTTAAAGATCATCCAGTTCTAACACCCTGCCATGGGCAGGGACACCTTCCACTATCCCAGGTTGCTCCAAGCTTAATCCAATTTGGCCTTGGGCACTTCCAGGCATCCACAGCTTCTCTGGGCACCCTGTGCCAGGGCCTCCCCACCTTCACAGGGAAGAATTTCTTTCTAAGATCTAATCTAAACCCACTCCCAGTTTGAACTTCTTAACATTTTTTTCCATATGTGAGCTTTCCTTTCTCTACAGAGAAGCTGCCATAATCAGGAAAAGATTTAGGGTGAATTTACCAATAGAAAGCAAGTTGAAGCGACAATTTTTCACCAGAAATTTGCAAGAGCATAAGAAACACACACAAAAACATTCCTCCTAGTCATAGGCCATTATAAAGCATTCCTCAAAATGGTATGTGGCCCGAAGCATGGAAGAACCCAGTTACCAAGTGCTTAGGTACTTAATCTCCATTGATTTAAATTTTTTGTTTGTTTCTTGGGGTTTGTTTTGAGGGCCTAAGGTGGGTGGTTTATCAATTTTCATGACAGAAAAATTTTATACTGCCTTTTCAAAACAACATTTTTCAGTGAGAGCAAGCCTCAGGCTTCTAATAATATTAGTGCAGTCACAAAAAAGCAGAGAAAAAAATTATATGTTTGAGGGAATTATAACCACACAGCCCTGAAACATGTGAGGATTATCAGAGTATGAACTCTGTCTTTCATGTCTGGATAGAACAATAAAAACTCAACTCTGATCACAGTCCTGGGATTCTACTAAATATGTATTATATCTAAAAATAAAGAATTATACAAGGCATTAACAGATAGAGGACAGTAGAGAGATTCCCATCAAAAATGTGGGGAAAACAGAAATACAAGTAGGAACTGAGCAGACAGTGAAAAACATTGGTGAGGTCAAAATAACCCAGAAGTGAAAAGACAGTGATTAACTTTTCATTCTGTATGACCTGAGAGGGTAGCATCGTGATAAAGTGGATGTGGAAGGATGGAATTGCAGAATAGGAGATTACATATAAGAACAAAGAAGGGAACAACTGTAGGTTATCCCAGCAGAGAAAAAAAGGGATAGGACTTCAAAAAATAACCTTGTGAAAACTGAAGAGAATTGTGAAGAGTCAAAAATGTCACCAAAACTGCAAACCTAAAGGGTCTGATGCAAAAGAGCTGTGACAAAGAAGAGGGTAATGAGGGAGAAAAGAGATAATGGATTAAAAATCTAAAGATCAAACTACGAACCACAACCTGTTGTGCAGCTTCATACACTGTCTCAGACTTTGTTGAAATGATATTTAAGTGGAATGGCTTTGGAATTTTATGGTTTTTTTTAAACAAATACAGTAAATGAAAGAATTAATGAGGGAACAAGCTGTTTTGGGGAGAAGAAATAGCTATTTGGTCAAGATGGGAAAGAAATTTTCTATGAAAACACTTGATGAAGTTATCCTTGCTATGAGTAGTCAGATCCAATAAGCACTACAGGTTTAATACAATAAATGTCACACGTGTCACACCTGCAGTCACACCTAACCCAGCTGCATGAACACCCTGGCATAGTAAATATTGGCATCAACTTCTCCAAGACCCAGAGACTGTGCCCAGTGGAAGCTGATAACAGCTCTTGGTTGACCTGTCTGTTGGAGTGCCAGACAGTGGCTGAAACAAGATTAAAAATTGATTGTGTGCTGCAGAAATGCATTTCTCATCATCCTGTCCAAGAGTCACTGGAAGTCACGAGCGGATCCTGCCCCATGGATGGAGATGATTGATATCTGATACTATCAATTATCACCCACGCCTTTCAAAAAGCCCTTACAGCAGCGAGATCACCATCTGGGTTTTGTTCTTGGGTTTGTTTTTTGAGGGTTTTGTTGCCTTTTTTCTCATTTTGTTCACACTTTGTTTTCTTCTCCTTTGCAGTAATTTCTACATAGCAAGGACTGGAAACAAAACCTTTTATATCTGGTTGCTTAATAACAAGTAGAACATAACATTGAAGATATTTCATAACACTTTGAAATAGAGTTAATGAACAAAATTAATGTCAATTAAGAAACAAATGTAATGTTAAAATCCCATTTGGCAATTAAACTCTGCGTACTTTGCCACTGCTCATAAAGCCATTATGAAGATGGAATTAGAGAAATCTTTGGAAGAGGATTATGTTTTCCTCCACATTTACAGTGCTCCCTACCTCATGCTACTGCATTATTGATAATGAACACCAATATTTGAAGCTGTTGTTATGAATCCAAACTTTTATACGTTCCCTCAGCTGATGTGACTATAGGTAATTTTCAAGCTGACACCACAGAACAGCGAAAACTTCTTTATGTAAAACCATTATCAACAGGAATCTCTCTAAATACATCTTCGGTGGGTTTTTTGCCCTTTTTTTTTTTTTTTTTTTTTTTCCTGGTCTAGTTTGTCAGGGTTTTTATTTATAATGTAGCAACATTATACACTTCCATTGAGATTCTCCCACATTTACAGTGTCTTTTATCAAGAAGGGTTTTAAAAACTCCATACTTTTTCCTCTGTAGTGATTACAGAGGTAGGCATCTTCTAAACACAAAGAATTGTTGAAATATCTGATGTTTTATGAAGGCTCATTATTTGAGGAATAATACACAAACTAAGTGCAGTAATCTCTTCCAATGCAATAGAGCTGTCACTGAGTTTTACCTCCTAATTCTTCACAAAGCACTTTGAAAGGCCAACCCTCTGCTTACAACTTCAGTTAAAAAAAAAAAAGAAAAGATAAAATCAAGTCCTATTTCAAAAAAAGCAAAGGCAGCCATAGTTACTACACTGTGGCTTTTGCCAGAAAAAAAAAATCCATCATGAGTATTATGTTGCAAATCAAAGTTTCCTTCGTTTGATGAAAATGTTACACACTGCAGCCTTACCCTAAACTACCTGATATGGGCATAGTTTCCTGAAATATGGCACCATATGTGCATCAGTAAACATTATGTGTAGAGTAAATTAAACCCAGCCTTATAATTAGGCAGTAAGGAAATTACTGCAGACCTGAAAGAGTAAATCAGCAGTATTAAAGCACTCTCCATTTCCTCTGGAGCACTTCAGAGCACTATAAAAACCTCAATGTCACAGTGATAAACACCTAGAAGTGCATTTTGAGGGTGACAAAGACACGTGCATTCAAAGAAGTTCAAATCAAAATCCTTGACATTTTCCCTAATTTTTAGTTCAGATTTTTGAAAATGTTTCTCAAAGTCCTTTTCTAAAATAAGTAACACCAGTTATTCAACCAAATGGGAGCAGACAAAAAGTGGAAGTATTGAGCAGCATGCCAGGGGCTCACAGCTCTTTCTTTGTCACATTGGTGACATTCAGAGTGTCCCTACTCCTGTGGCCATAAATTCAGTGGAAGCTGGAAGAGTGGAGGACTTTATCAAGTGGAGCATTGATATCTCTGCCTTCTAAGCCAGTATTACACCTGCCTAACACCTCTGTACAAGCTGCAAACCCTAGAAAGGATAAACCTTAGAAAAGAACTACACACAGTGCAGTGCACCCATATTAAATGAATACAAGGCATAAACATGTATCCCTGGCACAGAAATAAATCTGTAGTAGCATTTGATAGACTGCTTTTGGGAAGACAGCTTCCAAATTTCCATATTCAAGAGCACTGGAGTCATTGGAGGAGAAAATAAAACCTATTAAGCAACAAGGAAAAGGTGCTGAGTTTCTCACAAGCACCAGCTGATGCCATAGGTGGCCTTAGGTTCAAAGAGCTTTAGATTAATTTGTGGCTGGCTCCCTTTAAAAAATGCCAGTATTGTGTCAAGATGCATTTTCACTCAACAGAATGGGGCAATCTCAGCAATAATGCTGCACTTCCCCTTGGAAACAGCCAAAAACTCCTCTTTGGAAATACAGCACAGACTCCTGTGGATCATCTATTCAAATGTGACCTTGTTTCAACTCTGTCTTTGCAAAATATATCTTAATAAACATTCCTGCAAGACTAAATTTTGAAGTTACAGCCTCCTTGGAAATTCTGCTACTACTTCATATTTGCGTGAAGTTTTGCATTTTCAGAACACTGCATCAACTCTCTTACAAACCCTCACAGTGTTATGTGAGCTCTAGGTCTGTGACCCTTTTGTTCTCTGTTTTTTTCCACTATTTAAATTATACAGATCTTTAAGTTAAAAAGGCCCTCTTCAGGATTTATAGCCTTACCCAATGCCCTCTTGTTTGCAACAAAGGGCAATCAGAGAAGGAGAACTCTCTTCCCCAGCACCCCCAGAAATGCACCACTTGCTGCACTATTGACTGGATCTACAGCTGGAAAGCCAAAGGACACAAACCTATCTTTAGAGTACCTAAATTATTAGGAAGCAGATTGTTCATGATTCCCTATGTATAGAGAGCTTATACAAAACACATCCTTGAAACCCCAAATCACCCTCCAGAGATGAACTCTCCAGTGACTGTAAGAGAGGCAGAAGGAAAACCACTTCTCTATATCACCACCTGATTTCCATAACTGACATCAGCTGGTGTGAATGTTCAGCATTCTCTCTTTCCTCTTCCCCCTGCTCCCTCAGTATGAGTTCTTTATTTCTTTGGGTGTGCTCTTCATCATCTTTGGAAGCTGAAAGGAGTTTGTTATTTAAGGTATATTAAGTTTGATTAGAATTGGGTTCACTGTTTTCCACTGAAGATTTTGTTTTGCTTTCGGAGCCCTTATGCTTCCCTTGGGCTTATATCTTAATATTCAGATGCTGTGTACCTCCTAATGCTGGTACAACACAGAATACCTCAACTGAGGCAGCTTCACCTTCAGAAGCAACTTTATTTTCTGTGCTTCAGATTATCCTCATAAAACTGGACAATAAGTCTTGCTTGCCCTCACAGAACATAGTAAAGAGAGGATAAACAAAAAAAAGTCAGTTAATCATAATTCAGAGCACCAAGATTTAATTACTAGGTGCTGCTGGCCCTCCCTACAGCACTTGCAAGTCATCTGGTGTGTGTGTGAGACAGCAGCTTTGCTGCAAAAAGATGATGGTAAGATTTCCTCTTTTGGAGGAAGTCCTGTGTTTTCCTCAAAGCATTTACATTCAGCAAAGAAGCAACCTATGCCTATACTTGAGTAGAGAGATTTAAGCCCACAGACTGAAAACATAATATAAGTGTCTATCCATAATATAATTGACATTGTATGGGGTAGCTGTGATAAAATCTGTTCCAACAGAACACATTCTTTCAGTTTTAGGTGTCCCGTCACTCTTAATTCCATGAGTTAATATTAATGCTTTTTATTCTGAGAGTCCCTCTAGAGTCTACACCAATTTCTGGCAGACTTCAAAGTGCTAAACATTTTTTTTTTCCCCCCCTAAATAGTATTCATAAACAGCAATACAACTTAATCTATGTGGAAGTGAGCGACATAAGGAGCAATTGGAGACACGGCTGCTCAAGGGCTGGAACAGAGATATGAGAAATAAGCCTAAGAACATGCTGAAGCCTGGGATCTAGTTCAAACTGGTGTAACCCCTATTAAACAAAGGACAGCAAATTGCAAGTCCTTTCAGAGACCTAAGAAGCTGATAAAAACTGAGTACGATCAACATGTTGTTCCCAAGGCCTTTGTTTTACCAAATTTGCATGAATAAATTACAGGAGGTATTTGCCTCATCAAACTTTAACCTTCTGCAAGTTCGACTTGCAGCCTGATACAGCTACTGAAACAGTACTATTGAGGATTTAATGATCATTTTGGGTGCCTTGCAATTCAGGATATTCTGTGACTAAAAGATAATATAATAATAGTAGATTGAAGGGAGGGATGTTAGAGAATATGGCTGATAACAGACAGATGAAAATCATGCCATAGGTGTAAGATATCAAGTGTCTTACAAAGGTATTTGCAAGACCACATCTTAGCACAGGGGAATGCAAATGACTGATCAAATATACATAAGGGTCATGTGAAAGGATGTACTTACTGCATAATACATAATGAATTGATTGGAAGTATAAAAAGGGCAAATATGGCCTGGATTTTTTTTTTTTTTTTTTTTTAAATTTGGCTTCTGCAGAAAGTGTGCCTGGTAGAAAGACACCACAGCACAGTCACTGTTAATATTAGTTCATGCCTAAATGGCCAAACCTGATCCTGAGTAGTCCAAAGTGTGTCCCCATTCCTAATACTGATAGTGGCTATTGGGTAAAGCAGACACTGGAAAGAAGCAGTCAATATCCTAACTCATCAGAAAGAGGGAGAACTCATCCAAACCAATGCAGAAATCTTGAAAGTGCCTATCTTACAGCTTTTAGCCTACAAATGAGCTCAGATGAAATCAGCAGTAGCAAGGACAAACCCCAGAGATACCTGAGAGCCATTTGTGAGAGATCATATAGAAAAACAAGAGAGGAGAAGGCTTCCAGATCTTCCAGCACCTTTCAGTGCCTAAAGGGGCTGCAAGAAAGCTGGAGAGGGACTTTTGGAAAGGGTATGGAGGGATGGGATGGGGTAAATGGCTTCACACTGCCAGAGGGCAAGGTTACAGCATCACAGAATGTTTAGGGTTGGAAGAGACCTCTGGAGATCATCCTGTCCAACCACGCTGCCAGGGCAGTGCCACCTGGAACAGGTGACACAGAACACGTCCAGGTGGGTTTGGAATGTCTCCAGAGAGGGAGAATCCATGACCTCCCTGGGCAGCTGTTCCAGTGCTCTGCCACCCTCAACACAAAGAAGTTCTTCTTCATGTTGAGGTGAAACTTCTTGTGTTTTAGATTATGGCCATTAGTCCTTTTCCTGCTGCTGGGCACTACTGGAAAGAGTCTGGTACCATTCTGTAACCTCTGCCTTGGAAATATTTGCATGTATTGATGAAATCCCTCTTATTCTTCTCTTTTCCAGATTAAACAGGCCCAGCTCCTGCAGTCTCTCCTCATACGAGAGATGCTTCAGACCCCTCATCATCTTTGGGGCCTCTGCTGGACCTTCTCCAGTAGCTCCTTGTTTTAATTGTACTGAGGAGCCTGGGTTAGATTTTGGGCACAAATTTTCCCCTGTGAGGGTGGGCAGGCCCTGGCACAGGGTGCCCAGAGAAGCTGTGGCTGCCCCTGGATCCCTGGAAGTGTCCAAGGCCAGGTTGGATGGGGTTTGGAGCAACCTGGGATAGTGGAAGGTGTCCCTGCCCATGGCAGGGGGTTGGATAGAGATGGGTATTAAGGTCTGTTCCAAGCCAAACCATTCTGTGATTCTATGAAATCCAGCGAGGAATGGCAGCAGTAAGCTATGGGTGGGTGAGATGTGTCTGCTTCCAAGAACTTGTTCAGTCTGGCTTAGGTTGATGTTCTTACTGGCAGTTTATAGTAAGACATATAATTAGATCTCCATAATAGTTTCCCAATTCCCAGGAGAGTTTACATGATGAGTTTAAAAGATGTAATTCCACCAGAATAAGAAATATTGAAGTGACTGTGAATTGTGAGGCGGAATTTTAGCACCGCGTATTCCATCCACAATCATTTCCCATGTCTGCATGCTCTGCAGATAATGAAATCAAATCTCAGAAATAAAGAGCTAAGTGACCTGGGGAGGAAAGGAAAGATCAGTCTTATATGGATGATTTCTGAAGACTTGCAAGGCAGCCTAACTACCAATTGAAAAAAAAAAAAAAAAAATCTTCATCACCAAACGTCTGTTGCAGGTTATCTAATTTTATGGTGTTAACATTAAATTTTCAAAGTCTGTAAAGCAAGCTCTATAAGGGATTAATTAAAAACAAAAGGCATGATGATATCAAAACTTGGTTGTCCCTCCAATGATTTAACCCAAATTAGAAAGACAGAAATAGTGGAACTCTGTAATCTCCACTGCAGCTCATTTCCTCTGACTCTTCAGGCCTCTCTCCCCAGCCATTAAACCAAGCCCTCAGTGACACCCTCACACTCTGGAATTTAGCATGGAATGCACAGACAGGTCTGGGCACACACACACAGGTACACTGCTGATTATTCATGTGATGAAGCAGAACATTGATTATGATTCTGAAGAATCATGATTTACAGTCAGAATGCACATTGTTGAAAGCAGACTCCATCTTCCTCTATGTTTGTGAAAAAAACAGCACAATTATGATTTAATCTTGATTAGTTTACTAGCAACTGCCACAATTTAATAAACATTACACCTACGTGATTAACTTTCCTAAGTATGAGAAACTGTATTAAAAGCTTCATCTCCAAGCTGGAAAATGCAATATCTGTGCTTTACTTTACCAGAGTCCCAACCTCTCTGAGACTGAACATTCCACTGGGGTGAATATACACGAGAAGCACACAGCTTATTAAGAAAGGTGCCAATTTTATATCACGTTTCGGAGTAAATTTGGCTTTAGGGATGAGTAATTCAGGCAACTGCTGAGAACCTCACACAGAACTAACTCATGTGTTAGTCTGCTACTTCCTTGAAGCAGTGAGAACAGAGGTGGGAGGCAACACATGGTCCCAGCTCCACTGCAGAGCCCAGGATCCCACAAATTTGGAGGTCAGAACAGCAGAGATCTTTCTTCTGTCATTAGCTGAGCAGCAGATGTGACGCCAGGCTTTAAATAGGAGCCTCAGTGATTCATCTTGTCTGTAAATCCACTGCAATAGGTCTGCTACCTGGCAAAATAACCTCTGAGAATATGATCTTCAAACACATCTGCTGATGGTTAAAAAGGAAGACCTGAAATGAGCTGAGTTTTAGCAGTGCAGAGCACTGATTTCAAAATGCCTACAGAGGCCACTCTTTCTGAAACTATCATGCTGTAAAGAGGTATCTGGAGATATACTTAAATCTTTACTTGGTTTGGCAGTTTTCTGGATTTGGGATCATTTTCACAGAGGCCAGGTAGAATTTTTATTACTATTATTATTATTACTAAATTTTTACAGAGAATGCAGAATTGGGATCATCTCAAAAGAGGCAATCTCTCCTGCCTTCACTTAAAGGTGTAAAGAGAAACCTACAGATTTCTCCCTTCCAGTTGTCAACCTCCTTTCACTTCTTTTCCATCTCAAGCTTTTTGAATTAAACTTTTTTTCTTATCACAAAACACAATGATAAATGTAATATAAGAAAGCCAAACTTTATGGTTTGAACTAGATTTTGCAGATGTTCATAGAATCATAGGATTTAGTTTGAGTTAGAAGGGGCCTTTAAAGGTCATCTGGTTCACTTCCCTGTGCCACAGGCAGGGCCATCCTCAACCCATCCAATCTGGCCTTGAGTGTTTACAGGGATGGGACATACACCTCTCTGGAAAAATTGTCCTTTATTATGACTTTCTGTATCTTCATAGGATCTTTATTTAATACAGTACCTTAGAAGTTCTCTTTGAAAATATTCTGCACTTAGAATTTTTCATATTCTACTCATCTTTCCTGTTACTCCAGTGAGAGTATTCAAATAAAACACAAATAAGCACATATGCCAGTGTTTTTATGACTGGGGTTTTTGGGCTGCCAAGGCAGGGAAGGTCTGGACAATCTGCCTCCCCTCCCACGTGGAAAGACACATTGGAGGTTACACTTGGAATGCATTTCTTTCTCCCTTTTTTTTTTTTGTCTAAGGAAATGAGTCAAAAACTACTACTACTTTGCTTAATGTCATGTGCAATGTAAGGTCAGATCTAAATGAGGACACCAATTCTTTTTATCTCCACACGTGGCAAAACCAATCAAACCAATCAAAACCAAGTCGGAGGACAATGATTTCCTGGGGAAATCAAGAAGCATTATGAAAAGCAGGGCTCACCTGTCTTCGAAGGTCTCGTGTTTTCTTGGTCATTTTGTCAATGGCAATGTTGAGTGGGTCCCCCTTCTCCTTCCGTCCAGTCTGTTGAAAAACCAAAATTTTAAAGTTAGAGAAAAACGCTTCAGGTAATATAAACTTTAAAAAAACCCAGT
Source organism: Vireo altiloquus (assembly GCA_013396875.1). Lineage (NCBI taxonomy): Eukaryota > Metazoa > Chordata > Aves > Passeriformes > Vireonidae > Vireo > Vireo altiloquus. Next base: position 315,739 of record VZRF01013632.1, read on the forward strand.
AAGGATTCATTAAAGGAAATTTTTGCTGCTTTTTTTGTTTGCTTCCAACGACTTGTTATTTCCAAAGTAATGTCTTTAATGTGTTTATGTGCAGGAGGCACAGAAGATTATTTTAAAACAATCCTAAAGTGATAAGAACAGAGATTAAGGTGACTCACCGGAGAGTTCAGAACTTTTCCACCAATAAATTATGTGCATATATTATAGCTAATACTCAAAAAAATCTGGCAAGACCTTTCACTATAAAATGAATATTAAGGGTTTCTAATCTCCATCCTGCCAGGCACTGGCAATGTTAAACATGATAATAAGCAGCAACACAGCTTGAGGACAGAAGGAAAATGGTCCCTATGCCTGTAACAGGAATCATGTCGGCAGACATTAGGCTCAGTATAAAGAAGAATTCCACTTAAAACACGTTCCTGCAGGAAGTCTCAAAGCAAAACTCCTCACGAAGATTAAAAAGAGGGAAAAAAAGCCTTTTGTGGCTCATAACCAATGGGGGAAAAATATGGTTTTTAGGTTCAATGGCACAAAAAGCATTAAGTGACTTTGTTAGGTGTATTAGCTTTCTCTTAAGAGAAAACTACTTCTCTAAAGATTTGTCACATCTCTTGCTCATTGAACTCTGTTTGAAAGCTTTTCATCAAGAATCAAAATGATCTTCCATTCTTTCTGGCAGAACTCTTTCCTTCCCAAGGCTGTTTTTAAATGCTCCTATTTAGAATTGTTCCTTGCATATGATTAAGAGCGATTTTCTCTCTCCAGCTGAGCCTAATAGCACACGTTTCTGGGAGCTATTGAGAAGTCATTTTTGGGGTGGGATGGGGATTAAAGATACCCTTTCAGTGATATCCTCTCACATGTACAGCACAGTTCTGAGCCCTACATTGGCAAGAGGCTTCTGTTCCAGTCTTTGCTGTAGGCATTCATTCCAGAGAACGCCTGCTTTCTGTTATTGCCTGTAATTCTAATTATGACACGGGGCCAAAGCTTTTATGATCATTTAGAAATCTGTAAAACCCATCCCCTTTTTTTATTTAGAAATTCAAACATAACAATATCAAGTGCCACCAGAATTTAATACAAAACATAAATTTACCTCTTAGCTTTCTAAAAAGAATCCATTACAAATTCTGGAGTTAATCATACAAACTGACACCAGAAAACAGAGAGAAGCCATTTTCTACCACACAAGAGGAGGTATCTGTGTCACCCGCTGATATTTTTATCTCACTTTTCTTGCGTTCATCCTTTGACTGAGTCCTTCTGGTCCCCAGCTGAAAGACCACATCTCTTTAGCCTGAGCAATGTCAGCACAGGCTTTTAGTTTCAGATGTCCTGAATTCAGTCCCTGGTATTTTGTTCAAGACAGCAGCTGCCATATGTGCACACAATCGAACCTGTTTTTCAAGCTGAAATTTCACAATGAAGCTGAGGCAGAGAAGTTTGGTCCAGGAAGCCTCTCCTGACTGTTGGAATGGTCCAACAGGGACTGCCAGATGAGCCAGTCTCAGCCAGGTGCTGGTTTGTCAGACTACAGAGTTATGCTCGAAGAAAATTTAGAAAAAAGGAAAAGTATTCCAGGTATGTACTGTGCACTTGCTGAACCAGGTTTCCTTGCTGACATTTGTGTTCTGGGATGCTTTATTTTTCCGGTCAAATAATTCAATTAATTTAATAGTCTTTAAATTCTACTTTTCCTTCTCATCGTTTAAGCCCTATTGGACTGGCTTAGAAAGATCCATAACCACAGAAAATATGTTAAAACTTCTCTTTTTTAGGACAAAGGTAACCTTTGTTGGGCACTTTTCCCCCCTTATTTTTAATAAGATGAGGGGATAAAATAATTTTTACTAAACAGGCCAAAATTCCTGTAAGTATTAACATAATGTGAATAATCAAAGAGCAAACACCATGGCACACTTAAGGCTACATAGGGATGGTATTTTACTGCTCTCAAGCAAAAAAATTCCTCTTCACTGATCTCATTCAGGGCAGATATATTTTGTAGCCACCACCAACACGGTGAGGTCAAGCAATTAATGCTTGGCATGCACTTAGGGGGTCAGAAAGTTGTCCTTGAGCAGGAACTTGGGAATCCTTCCAGGATCGTCAGCTACAGGATACAGTGACAGTAAATAAATTAAGCATTTGATAAACTGCACCATTTAGGGGAAAAGACTCCTGGTTATTGGGGGGAAAAAAAAAAAAAAAAGTAGACATTTTGAGAGTGATCTCAAAGCCTGCAATTCAGGTTCCTAATCTGGGTGTTTTGTATGTCTCATAGGAGGAAACTCTAGCTGAGAGTAGGCCCATGGTAGCCTAAATCCAGCACCTTTCCTAAGCCTCTCTTCAGATCTATCCAGTAACTTTTTGACTCCAGTTTTAAATAAACAGTGTTTACATAAACAGTGGCCCTTAAGGTACATCCTATTGTGAAACACAAAACAACTGGGAACCCTTCTGTGACCCTTAGGCCACACAACACAAACTGTCAATACCCATCTGGCCAGTCCCTCCTCCCCCCAAAACACAACAAAGCCTGTTCCACATGGCTGTGTGCAATTGCCCAAATCATGCCTCCATGCTGCCTGAGATGCTAAATGGGATGAACCAGTCTGTGCTGGAAAACTAAACCAAACCAAGAGATCCAATCGAGCTCTCTCAATGGCAGTAATTTATTAACTCACACAAACACAGCTGAAGCCTCACATTCTGCACCCTTTTTACTTATCCAGGAGTTTTAAGTGTCCTTCACCTGTTACTTATGAAATGGCTACTCCCTTTTAATCTGTATACAAACCCCCTTCTTCACTGTATGATTTCAAAGAAATTTGTTTAGTAAATCACATTATTGAAAAAGAACTAGCATGGCATGTGATGCCACATAGCTTCAGGCAGGTCTGTCAAACACCATCTGCTCTGTGCTGAAAATATAAGTTTATTAAAGTTTATTTATTTAAGTCCTTAAATACTCTTATTTTATTGTTGCTCTGTGATAAATTTTTGGCCCTCATTCCTAGAAGGGATAGAAAGGAATTTATTTGTTTCCTGAAAAAATGAAAAAGCTTGGTATTGAGCCTTTTGCCATTTCTCTGTTAATCTTTCTCTGCAAAGGGATAAAAGATACTTTGGGATGAAAAGGAAGTAAAAATTGCTGCTGGCACTGGGTTAAAAGGAGAAGGAGGAGAAATGCACAGAATTCCTTGAATGCCAAAATATCTGTATTCAAGTTCCTATGGACAGAATCACTTCTATTCACGGTGTAATGAGGACAACTTTGCTACAGTAGAATATATTAATCAAGTCCCTGATTTCTTGTGACCATTAACAGCATTTGCATACTGCTTGTACTCGAGATGCTTTCAAACAATTTTCTCAGTCTGAGTTGCTTCCATTTTAATTTCCTTAGAGCTTTTCCCTGCCCATTTGATTTATTCTCAGTTCAGGATGAGCCAATTGCCACAGGCTCCTGACCAGGGGCTGCAGAGTCCCCCAGCCCAGGAGAGAGTCTTCCACTGCATTTCTACCCCACGGCTGCAGTTCCCTCCCAGGTCACTCAACATCAGATTCAGCTCCCTGAATATAATATTCAAGTGTTTTTAAGCCTGATTTGCAATGTGACATGAGCAGTTGTGTAGTTTCTCAACACATCCATGTCTGGTAAGTGGAAGAAATCAAGGTACTGACTGTTCTGTTACTACAGAAAGTGCCCACAGTCTAAACCAGCGTCAAAAATTACCTGAACAATAAAGACAGAATACAGTCATTTATATTAAGCAAAGTCTGAAAAGCTTCACAGATAAAACTGCATCATATTAAGGCTAGAACTTATTTACACAGGGAACTTCAACCTCATTTGGTTAGGAAATGAAATAAAATAAGAACAAAAAGCACTTAAGGATGGTAAGAAATTTCAGCATCTACTGAATGCTAGAATGATCTCTGCGAAGGTACAGCACTGGCTTTCCTTTTCACAAAGACCTTTTTCTCTCCTTCCTCTTTTTTTCTTTTTACAGTTTAAGCTGTTAGAGTAAAATATTAAGCTCCCAAAAGATGTATCACAACTATTAAGGGCATTTACATCCCACGATTTGCTCATTACAGAACTCTTTTGATCAGCTTGAGGTACTTAACAGGACACTTTTCTAACCCTAGAGAATATCACAGAAGCAAGACAAGGACAGTGTGGCCAATCAGCCCAGAGACTCAGTGCATTTTAGATGAGATACTGTCACACCCTGGAAGAAGCTGCTCCAGACTGGAACTGTGTTGCTGGTTTTTAATAATTCCAGATGCCCCTAGTTAGGAAATTGCAGATCTCAAATTTCAGCACATGAAACAGATTCAATTTATACTACGAAAATTATTATTAGAAAGACAGATGTTATTGTAATTAATGTCCCTGTATTGAAAAGTTAGGACCACTTAGATACGTGTGAGAGGAAAAGCCACTACTTTGAGCACATTATTTTAGAAAAATACCACAAGATCAAGGCTGACAATGGTAACCTATAAAAGAAGGGGATTGAGTGCCAAGAAATACGCAGAAAGTGAGGCAACTTCAGGCCTACAACATAATGTCACAAAACCCCAGTGTCTATCACAACTAAAGGAGTGATCTTAGAGAGTGCTATTTTCCTTTTCCTTTCAATTTCATAATTTAGAAGCTCAGGGTTTCAGTTTAACAATAACAATATTCAAAACAATCATCTGTGTAAGATGTTTTGGAACTGTTATTTTCAGATATTCCTCTGTTTTCTCTGCTGCTTTAGATGTCAGCCAAAATATCTCAAAGAGCTTAATCTCCTAAAACATCACATGTTCCATGTCCAAGACACCCTCACTACTGTTTCAAGTAATTTAGCCTCCAGGAGACAGCTGGAAAGATTATCTATTGATCCAAAAGCTACCAAACACTGATATATTTTTATATTTTCATCATCCCCTGGGTAGAAGGCTCCATTATTTACAGTTTATTCAGAACTTCAATATCACGATGTTTTATTAATGTGTAAATTGCTTCTCAAAAATATATCTGTCCTAATATTTTATTTTAAATGTTGAACAACATCACTCCTTTAAAACGATGCCAACGTTCAATAGCCCTTTTAAAAGTGATGAAGAGAAGCTTAGTACTAAAAGGAAAAACATTTTAAACAACACACATAGGCTGCATCAGTGCTTTTAAGCAGAAATCTAGGTTTAAACACACCAATACATAGTCCCCTTCTGACAGAAGACAATTCATTTTGGGTCAGGAAAAGGCTAAACAATATATTCTGGGAGAAGAAGAGACTAAATTTCACTGGAAGTTGAAAATTCTAGCAATTTTCTAGGGAGAGGAGTCAGGAAAACAAGTTTTAAAAAATCTGTGTGATTCCTCTAGAGATGAGCTGAAAAAGACATCTTAAAATAATAAATTTAAGGAAAAATTGAATGGTAAGAAGTCTCTTTGTAGAGTGGTATGAACATGAATTCCTGTTGTACTCAGTTCAGTGATTTTATCATGTTTTTATTTGTATAAATTATTTTGGTTTTAGAATTTATTCTAAGTAACTACGTTGGAGCTTCTGCAATCAGCCATTTTCACTATAGAAATGCCTCCAGTGGAATGAAAAAGTTGTATGACCCATTTCCTCTTAATAATTCATTTATTTCTTCAGAAGAAAAAGAAAATAAAAGAGAATTTTGCACATAAAGGGGGTAAAAAAGGTTGCGTAGTAAGGCCTTTAGAGCTGTGTTTAGGTGGTTGCAAAGAAGAATGGTTGAGTCACCACCAAGAAAGGACAAGACAGAAAACATGGAATCACAGAATGGTTTGGGCTGGAAGGGACATCAAAGACCATCCCATTCCACCCCCTGCCATGGGCAGGGACACCTTCCACTATCCCAGGGTGCTCCAAGCCCTGTCCAACCTTGGGCACTTCCAGGGATCCAGGGGCAGCCACAGCTTCTCTGGGCACCCTGTGCCAGGGCCTGAGCACCCTCACAGGGACAAATTTCATCCTAATATCTGATCTAAACCTGCTCTGTCAGTGTGAAGTTGATGCCTTAAATGGCTACCTAGAAACAGAGACTAGACAGCAATAAAGGAATAAA
>VZRF01013632.1:325822-526706 GCA_013396875.1 Vireo altiloquus
CCCTTCCCTTCCCTTCCCTTCCCTTCCCTTCCCACACCTTCCCTTCCCCTCCTTTCCTTTCCCAGTTGGTTTTAGTCTGAAGGGGGCATTAGGAGTCACAGGAGTTAAATGTAACACTTCCTGAGACATCTCAGCTTTGCTTGAAAACATCCTGTTAGTATATTCCAGCTCTCTCTCTCTTGGAGGAATAGGAGAACTACATAATGTTGTTTGGTTACAAGCAAAGAAGTTTTTGTTTGTTTATATATTTGAGAAAAAGGCTCCACTTGATGACAACACTTGACTGCAATGTTGGCTTCCACAGTGTGGACCTTTATGCATTTTTTTCTCAGCTTTTTATCCAAATAAGCGCCTCTGACAAATGAAATGACCACTGGAGGTTCACCAAAGCATTCACAATATTTACAGGTATAAAATGAACATTTCTCATGAACATACTGAAGCTCAAACTTTGCCACTCTACGTAAGTACAGAATTACTGTTCATGGCACAAAGACAGGTATTATTCAGAATTCAACCCTCCCAAATATCACCTCTCTGTGCCCTGGAAGCACAGAACTGTGCTGGCTGCACTTACAGTGCTTTGATCAACAAATATCATTGAAAAATAGGATTTCAACTGGTTGGCTGCATCTGTCACTACCTAATAGATGTCTGGATGAGATGTGTATTGACTATTACATCTGCATTTCTTTCTTTTTAATTGCATCATGCTTCTATTCCTTGGGTGATCCATGAGGAAATGAATCTTGCTTATGTCCAATCAAAAACGTGTTCATCAAGGCAGGCAGCTGAAAGTCAATGTCAACTCAATATTTCTACTTATAACAGAGAACTAAATGCTTTTTCCAATTAATTGTTAGTTTCTTTCCCCTCATCTTACCAGCTTCCTCTAGACCACCCAGGGAGGGGTTTTTCTCTGTGTGTTCTCTTTAATAACCCAACTTGCTCTGAACACTTTTAATTACGGTACACAGTGAAACAGTATTTGACATTATGTTGGGTGATGTTTCTTGCATCCAGTGAAAACACTGCTGCTTTCCAGTGCTGAGCCCTCCTTGGCACCTACTGTGCAGCTTTCACAATACCTGTGGAAGTGTCACACTTTCTGAGGGCAGTGACAAGTCCCTGACAAGAAGTGTTTTCATGCTGACACTCTCCTGTGAAAACCTCACCTGCAAGCAAACAATGAGTGTGAGCTTTAATTGCACATGCACCCTAACTTCAGCTCCTTTTTTGGAATGAATGGAGACAGAGCAAAAAAAAAAAAAAAAACTCAGTCCTCATTATGGTAATTTACCTTTCACTTTGAGTACAGGTTTTTGTGTGTCCTCATGTTTCTTTGTAGGCTATCACAACCATGAGGCAACAAGGATGAAATAAAAGAAAATAAAATTAACAAAAAATACAATAAAAATTTTTAAACGCCAACCAGACTTCCAAAAGAATTCAAGAGCAAAGGACCAGCTCTAGTTTCACAGAGCAAAGCCATGGTCTGTTCCTGCCACCGCCTCAGATCAATGTGTTAAGTGATACCCATTCAAATTACTTGTCAGTTTAATCAGAGGAAGTGAAACACAATTACAGGGCATTAGTGTAAAAGCCAGCACAGAATAACAGAATGTCCATGTGGGATATCTGAAGCAAAAGCCTGTTGGAAATAACTGTGTGACATTTTCATCAGCAGTCTTTTTTACAGAAAAAGAAACCCTTTGGAAATGCTATTACAAACTAATTAGGCATAAAATAATACTTTAATTCTACAGACTGATTAGAGGCCTTATTTTTTCTTGTAGATATCAGAAATATTTTTGGCTTTTGTTTTGTTATTAGCATAAAATTAAATACATAAAGACCGTTACTGAAATGATAACTGGTGCACTTACAAAGCCTCTCTGTGCTCCCTCTCAAGTCAGCAGGAGTTTTACCATTATTTCCACTGAATGATTGGAGCATTCATTTTTCATGGACACTCCAAATTTCTATTGAATAAAAGATTTATTTCTGGAATCCTCAAGCAGATGACTTGGATTAAGTGGGTGAAATGGGAGCAGGGAAGGCTAGGGACGACTCCTCCTGCTGAAGGCAGGGCTGCAAGTTTGGTGGATTCCAAAGGACAAACAAATGCAAGCCTGCCCCAAAAGCCCTGCCCAGGGAGGATATGCTGGGGTGGGCACTGGTGCCTGGAGTCCCTCTGACTCTTTCACTCCAATCTGTACCACAGCTCAATTCAGTGGAATAGATAAAAATGTACCCAGTTCAGAGGTGTAAAGGAAATAAAGATTTGTGAATCCCCATAACAGGCAAGCAGACTGAAGCCCTACGTGATCCTTAACTGGTAAAATAAAAATATAGGACATAGAAAAATCTCTATGTGTGTTACAATTTCACTTTAAAAAAAAAAATCTTTTATTTTATTTAAAAACCCCTATTAATGCATCTCTTCAAGACAGAACTGAAAAAAGCTAGATAAAGCCTTCTCCTTCCAGACCTAATTGGATTTTTAGGATCCAGAAGAGATGGGGGCCTGGACTTCACTCAGCACCGTGAATCTCCTGGAATGAGGTGACTTCACTTTTTTCAAGAGCCACAATGAATAGCCCAGCTCTAGGTGCCCCTGTGGTAAAATCACTTAAAATGATCATATTGTAATTCTGAGCTCAGAGACTCTGAGGTCTTTAATTGGATTTGGCCCTTTATCTTCTATATTCATGAGAGAGTAATTAATTTTACCATCCCTGCCTGGTCCACAGGGTAATTGAATGAACAGCTCTGCACAGGCAAATAAATGCCTCCAAAAAGAGTTATAACTATGAGTGTGCAGTATGATGAGTTAACTCTGCCCCATTGATAATGATGGCATTGAATTTCCTAAGGAAAGTTCCACAGGAGCCCATGTCAGAGCTAATGGGAAAGGAAGACAGTATATGAATATGCAACATGCAAAACCACAGTACAGCTGATATTCTGCCCTTAAAAATAGTGACAATTAAAATTTAGTCCTATTTTTCCAAATTTCCTTGCCACACCTTCATCTCCTGGCACTACTAAAACCCTGAAAATACCTCAGAAGGGGTTAAAAGCAATTTAATTCTTGTGGTAGATTGACACAAAGACTTCTTGTAGGTAATGAAGGGGGAAAAAATATTAACGAATGAAATAAATGAAATCACAGCAAACTGAAACCTGTGGTTCCAGTGCAAGACCTGAAATAAATTTGAAACAGATGCTAACTGGCACCATCTTCAGTCTGATGTTCACAAATGAAACTGAACGAGCCTTCTGAGGTGCCAGAGGAAGACCAGCCAGGCAAAGAACATTAAAACGGGCTTGGACTTGGTTTGTCAGATCCAAAGTTATTTATAACTAGATCCTTCTGAAAATTCATCCAATGAGACACGTGTATATTTTTAAAAGGACTAAAAGTCTGTGGAATTGAAATTTTAAATTACTCGGGGTATGGCTTTCATTATCAATTAGTATCGGCTTTGGAGGTGAACTACGGATCTGGGGCTGCACTGAGTTGTTCACTGCAGGAGATTTTTCCCTCAGGAATGGGTAATGGCTTGGATCAAGACAAACAGGGTTGTTTGCAAGTCTCAGTACAAATCATGCCCTGCCACAGACATCTGCAGCTGTTTGGAAGCCCTCGGAATGACAAATGCTTACAGAACTAACTGCAAGTGCTGAAAGTGCTGACTGACCTCCACATCCAGTTTGATCCTTTCCCTCCTGAAAAACTTGATGCTACAAATCAAACTTCTTTTTAATATATAAGGATCTCTACTATTTAAAATAGTGTTATTCCAATAATTCAGTAATTTGGCCCTTCTGTGACTTCAGTATCAATTTCTGTAGCAATGTAATGCATTCCACACTTCCTATTTATTACTCTATTCTTATATGCCACAACCTGGTAGTATTATCTTCAATATTATAATTGAATAAATGCCTCCCATAAAAATGAATGATTTCACAAAAACAAGAACAACTATGGAGCTTCTACATGTTCCACTTGGTCGTGATGTGCACCAAGAGGAGAAATACTGAATCCACAGTCTGTGGGAACTTGACTCTACTTCTAATTCCCAGTCCTGGTTTCTAATAGACTACATTTTAGTGAAGTTTTCTTCCGTATGGCAATTAGTGTTAAGGGTGAGTCAATTCCATGATGATCAAACGCCTGAAGAAATGTAAAAAAAAAAAAACAAACTAAAGCTCGGCAGGAGAAGCTCTGTGCCTTTCCACACCGCATGATGCTTTTCACTTCAAAACTACCAAGTAAATTACTGAGAAAAAGTTACTGTGAATAAAATGGGCTGCACTGTGTTAAGTAATTATTTCTAAAGTGTGAAATGGGTAGGAAGTATCTCATCTTAAAGTAGTACCATGATGCATATTACCTCTCCAGTATAAAGTGAACAGTCTTTTTTTTTCCTTTTTTTTCCTCCTTTTTTCTTTATCTTGCAGGAGCAATCACAGGAATGAAAACTTTATTTTTCTAATGATTTTGTATGTGGGAGAGAAGTGTAAAGGCTCAACCTGTGACACTCTGCTGTGAGCCACTATTTGTACTGTGCTACTGTTTAAAGGAGAATTTCTAGAGCTTCATGAGCTCTCAGGAAATCACAGAATGGTTAAGGTTGGAAAAGACCTCCAAAATCAAGTCCAGCAGCTCACCTAGCACTGCCATTTTCACCACTACGAGCTCAGTAAATTATGAATATATTTGGGTGATGTTCCCCATTTAAGGAGTGCAGGATGGAGTTTCAGGGAGCAGCATTTCCCTGAGTGTTGAGGGATGCACCTCAGGGAAGGTTTGATTTGTGGAACAATGCAGAACCCAGCTTGCTTCAAATTTGCCTTTGAATCACATCGTGCCACACACCCATTCTGTCCCTCTGTCTTGGAACTATAAAAGAAGGTCATTTTGATAGAAAAGTTACCTCACAGCATGGGGTAGGAAAACACCCTTCCTGCTTCTGAGAGAACAGAGGGGATTCTTGCAATTAATTAATACCTAGATGCATACCAACAGGCTGCAAGAAGAAAAGGTTGGTTTTTTTTGTTTTTTTTAACAATTATTATTAAAAGTTGCAAGGATTGAGGAGAAGAAAGAGAAAAACCACGTAAGAATCAAAGAGCTTTCCCTGAGACAAAAGGTGACACAAATTGGTTGTAATGACCTGGCTAAGTACTGCTGTCCATTTAAAGGATAATTACACAGACATTAAAATATTTATGCAGCATTCATGTGAAATTCAGTCCCAGATCAAAATCAAGAGACAGCAGAGATTAAACTAGGGAATCCTAGTTCAGGTTTAATGGCTGACAAAGCACAACTACTTTTCCTTAATAATCTGTTTCAACAACATGGAATACAGGCTTTTGTTTTATTTTGTTCATACACATAAAAGATTCATTCCAAAAAGATCAGAAAGGGTTATTTCCTGAGATTAAATATCACATGGATATCCAAATTATGCTTTGCAGGGATGTGACTTCTGAACACTCAGAGCCATTCAGTGACCGCCTAAGATAAAGAGCAAAAGTGCATCTACAGAGTGTAAACTCATTTTGGCATCTGCCCCAAAACTATCTTTGAGGTTTGACCTTCAGAAGAACTTCACAGAACACAGATGGGTTGACTAGGGCTGGCCACAGGAAAGTGTTTAACAAGTCAGCGTTGCAAAGCAGTTGGAAATGATGCAGAACAAGCCTCTAAATATATCAAGTGAGCTCTGCTGAGATATCTGTGTGTTCATAACTTGTGCTCTGGGATCAGGAAATGTTACCTCCAGGAGGGGAATGGATAGAAGCTTTAGTTTCATTAAAGCTTGGAAATAAAATTTTCCAATTTTTAATATTTTATTATTTAATTAATTCAATAAATAAATTTTATACTTCAATAAATGCTTGGAATAATTTTATTAATGTGTGTACTTCCAAATGCAGAAATTTTTAGGTGGGGTAAGCCTGTATGTAGAGGTAAAATGCCAAGTGATTTTGGAAGCTTCCCTGTGATGTAGGAAAATGACACAAAGTCACCAATAGTACAGCACTTTGTCACTTTGTCATATTGCTTGATGGCTGCATTCCTGCTGGGCATGGGCAGGGACAGGACAACCTCAAATTCATGAAGACGTCAGACAAGGTACTGATAAATGCCTCTGGTGAGCCTGTTTAATCTCACATGCTCATGCAAAACAAAAGGAATGTGTTCACAAAATTAATATTTAATGGGCTTCTCTTTAGACAGAGATCTATTCCTCTAAAAAAATAATTGCCTTAAGTACACAACTGTGTGCACACATTACAGATATTTTTAAACTCTAAGATCAAATTTCTTTACTCAGATGACTTCCTAAATCAAGACAAGAGTGCCCATCAATCATTTACTATAGCTAAAGACTAGAAATTTTGGTAAAGAGTGCTTTTTTAAAAAAACAAAATGAGGCTGGTTGCATGACTGCCTATGCCAGCATTCACTTTGACTGATGAACTCCAGAGCAGTTTATTACAACAAATAGCATCTCCTACTGAAATTCTCCCCTTCTAATATCATTCTGCTCTACAAAAACGTATTTTTGACATCAGAAACAAATTGCAACAACGTGCAGAAGAATGAGTTGTTGCCTCTGAAAGCTATTTCCAAAATACCACATAGCTTCCAATTTTATCAAGACAAAAAGAAAGCTGGGTGATACATATTTATGCATTTGTGTGTGTGTGTATGCAATGCTTTTGTAATTCAAATACACTATGTTTGACCATCAAACGATCCAAATAAATCAAAATAGTCATGTTTTCTTGACTGGCATAATTAATATTTTCAATGCTAAGAAGGACAGTGTCCAAAATCATGTATTGTGTTAAATATCTTCTTTCAATTGCCACTTTTTTTTTTTTTTCTTTATATCACCCCCCTCCTTAAGTGGGCAGGATAAAGTCAAGATAAGGGCAGGGAAAGATCCCTCACCAGCTACTGTCATGGACAAAACAGACTCAGCTGGGAGAAGCTAGTTTAATTCATTACCAATCAAATCAGAGTAGGACAGTCAGAAATAAAATCAAATCTCAAAACACCTTTCCTCCACTCAGAGAAATCCTATGGACCAGCAAACACTGATGTGGAAAATTATTTTCTTCTGAATACAGAATATCACAAAAAGTTTTGGCTTGGTATCCTCATGACTTGGGGCTCAAATTGACTTTTGAATTATATTCACATAACTACTTTTAGTAGTTACTTTTAGTTATCACTGCTGATATTTTTTCTTATAAGAAAAGACAAGCACTATTAGAATTGGTTATTTCTGTAAATCTTGAATCTAGTGAGTTAAATGTGACCATGATTCTTCCCTTCTGTAATAAATCCTAATAACCCAACTGGATTTATAACAGCCTATTATACAGCACATTCATGAATATAGACCAATTTTCAGTTTCCTGGACTAGAAATCATGATCACATCTAATCTCCTGTGCCTGACAATAAGTTTATGATGTTTAGTGGAAGAGCTCACTGACTTCAGAGGTCAGTGAATGAGATCACAAACTATTTTACACAGCACAGTTTTTTGTAAAAAAAAAAACCAACAAAAAACCCAGTAGAAGGAATAGAAGACAAACGCTGCTATTGCTTTTTGTGTTGCTCTATACCACGTGGATTTCATAGGCCTTTTTACTCCCCAGATGGCATGCTGAAATAAACACATAATCTCAGAGATTTTTGATTTTTGATTTTTTTTTCTTTTCTTTTCTGAAGTATTTTGGGAATTTCCAAGGTAACATTTTGAGGTTGGCTGCCCCATCTCTGGGCAGGCCCCATTCAAGGTCAGATCAGACAGAACTTTGATACAGTGAAAGATTTCCCTGCTCATGACAGATTGGGTTGGACCACAAGATCTTCAAAGGTCCATTCTATGATTCACTGGGATTCTGAAGTGTATTTTTGATTCAATATGGGTTTTTTTTCCTAAACTGAGTAATTGAAACTACTCAAAATCTGCCCTCAGTATTACCGGAATGAGAATTAATTTACTAGTCTAAGAAACAAGACTTATATTTCTGAAAATGTCCTAGATTTTCTCTCTGCATTCTCCCATTCTCCCACTCTATGGAATAGCTTTGAGATCCTGGTTGAGCTCTGCTGGAAAAGATGCACAAGAGTGTTTGGGTCAGCTGGGGAGTTCAGTGAATTGGAATGAGAATTTGGGATCAGATTTGATCTCTCACCACAAAAAAAAAAACCAAGACCACCTAAACTGTAAATAATAAAAACTGCAACTTTGTTATTTCCTGCACAGATACATAACAAAAAAATTATTAATGCCTTGTATTTATTTGAGCACTGTAAAGCCAGCATTCATACAATAATCTTTTTAAATGCACAGAAAATGAACAGACCGACCTGCTTCAGAAACAGAGGGTGAAATACTCTATTTTGTAAATATGATCTGCAAATATTTATTCTTACAAGCCAATAACCTAAACATTCTTCTACCCAAGTCTTTATTTAATGTCGATTACCATAGCATCAGAGAGCATTCATACAGCTAAATGATGCTTTAACCAGCCTGCATTGATAAATGTTCTATGATCACTACACACTATCTATAAAATATTTTCCCTTTGATCCATTTGCAGGACTTGCACTGAACTAGCAAACCAGTGGAAAGGGAATAAACCCCTCCAGTGATTCCCAGAATGCACATTATAAATACAGTAGGGCAATTTTAACAAATTTTGACACTTACTATCTTTCCATAATTATTCTCTGATTGCTCTTGTGGGATGATTCCCCCCTTTACATCCCTTTCAGATGGCATTAGCCCACTGTACTGAAATTAATAAAGATAAAATCCACAGACACATTAGTGGCACTCTGAAGAGTTTGAAATAGACACATGAAAACAAAATAATGCTGCTTAAAATATATATTTTTTAAAATAAAAGGTATTTTTTGTTACATTTTTTGTCTTCTGGTTTTTGTCTTCACAGTAAGATGATACTGTGCTTCAAATATCTCCACGCATGCCCATCAGTTAGAAGTTTCCTTTATTAAAACAAAATCAGGAACATTTTGCGTGAAACAAAGATATGGGAACTAAGAACTGAAATATTTGGAGATATGGAAAGAGAAGAGAACAGCAAGCACAAAACATAAATAATATTTGCCATCCTCCTACTTCATCATCAAAGCCCTTCCACGTTCTGGGGCAGGAGCCACCTACTCCCTCCCTATCACTTCAGGGAAGGCTGCAAACACAATCTAACATTTATTTTCTGTTACACAAACACATGCAAATCCTTATGCATATGTATAAGCACAGAGACACGCCTCCAGAATGAAACCCAACTCCCTCCATCAAGGTCAGTGTCCTCAAACTCACAGCTCCCAAGCCAAGGAGTCTGACTGGAATGGGCATTGCAGTGAGTGGGAAAGGGCAGATTAGGAGTAATATTGTCCTAGAGGCTCCCTTCAGGCTGTAGGGTTCAGTCCTTTGTCCCTCTAGTTCATAGATTCTTACATCTTTTCTACTTTTTCTTGCCCTCAGCACAAGTATGGTTCTAGGTTTTCTCCTCTAAGTGGCAATTCTGATGTTTATTGTTGAATTTCTGTCTGTTTAAAAAATCTCAAATTGGCTGCCTGGCTCATGTTTTTTTCTTACGACAGTCACAATTCTTTCCATGTTCCTTTCGTTCCCCTCTTTCCATAGACCCACTAAATAATCTGGGTTTCCTCTAAAAGACTGTAAGTACTCTGCAGAACAACTGTGTGTGCTCAGGAACTGCTCTGGTTCCAGAACAATGTTTTTGTTCTGAGATGCACCCATGGCTCAATATGTTTTCTTTGCCTCCTCATTCATCCAAGTCATCCTCGTTCACCCATGAAATAATTTCTGGGCTTGTGACACCTGAAAAGCTTGTGAGGCTCCTGTGGAGACACCTCCTGGTTTGTTAAGCTGTAAATGTAGTCCCTCAATATATCCCACTTAAATCCTCTCCTCTCCCTCTTTGCTTCCACTTTTTTTCTTCAATGCTGCCCCAAATTTTTGGACCAATTGAATTTTCAGTCTTCAGTCTCTCCTGCCATACAGGATCAACACAAAGGCTTATTTTGAACAGTAGGATTGAATGTTGTGCCCTCACAGAGACATGTGAATATCGAATCTGGAAAAGATTAAAAAAAAAAACAACAAAAAAAGGGAACATTTCACAAGCCTAGGAAAATATTAAAAATTTGAAATTCTATATATTCTCTTTTTTAATCGGTGATTTAGCACAGTGATAAGGATGACAGCTAACTGTATTTGTGCGAACTCAATAAAAGGAATTGAAACACAAAATGCTGCCAACTAAATGAAATAATAGCATCAGTCATCTCTGAAATCATTATCGCGCTTGAGAAACATAATAAAATTCAAGTGCATGAGACTTTCCTGGAAATTTCCCACACACTTTTTGAAGACATCTGTTCAAAGCAGAAATGTAGGGTAAATTTCTGGAGAGGGAAGAAAAAAAACAACAACAAAAAGCTCTATCTTGCTGATTTCCCCTATAGATTACACAGTGCAGAGCAATTTCTCTGGGGCATTATGTGACCTTTTCCGCTTGTATGAACCTCTCCTGCGCTCTGGGGGGTTCCAAGAGAAGCCCTGAATCAGCTTTGTGAAGCTTCTCATGAGGAACAGAAATGGACTTTTAGCCTGGCTTTCTGTGTCTACAGACCCATCTTTAACTCCTTCACCCCATTCAAATCGAGTGCTGCTGATAAAGGGACAGCCCCACCACCCCCAAGAACCTCCTGCTTAATGCACTGTGAACAAATTTCCTGTCTGTGCTGATACCAGGATACCATACTGCACTCATCAAAACCCCATTAACCACTGCCACATTTACAAACAGAGGAAGGATTTAATTTAAATGTCATTTTAAATTTCCACTTTGTCACTGTTACTACCCTCATTTTTTTTCCTTATTCCAAGGCTACTGAGCATCTTTATGTTCACAGATTCTGATTTTAATTGCACATTCAACTATCCTAAATTATTAGGAAATGTACCAAGGTATCAGGAAATTTGCATTATACTGTTTTCTCCATATGCTAAGCAGGTTAAACCATATCACTCATGTTAAATTCCTCTCTGCTCTGAGTAAAACCAATCAATATGGTCTTTGTATGTCTGTGACAGACTGCAGAACCATTCAGATCTGCTGACAGCTTCAGCAGACCTTGAGGAACCAGCTACAGCTGTAATGGGTGCATTTTTCTCCCACGATTTTAAATATTAAAACACTGGGCATATATATTTGCATAACTTTTGTCTCAAAATTAACATTACTACCGGTTCCATCAAATACTTGGAACTTTCTCACAATATCAGTACCTGTAAATTTATGGGGTTTTCCCCCAGCTTTTTTTCCCAATACTGTGCTTTTCTGTATCTGCTTTAAATCCTTCTGAGTCAGTTCTCCCTCTATTTTCTCTCCTCTCATGCAACTCATCATTTCAACCTCACAAATTCCCAGCCACTGCTTTCCTGCCTTTCAAATCCAGCTGTAATTCCTGGCTCTCCATTTACAAGCCATCCTTTAACCCATGCCCTCACAAAGAGCCAAAGAGCCTTGACCAGCTCAGCTTTTCTGGCCACACAAATGTCTGAGATTCACAGGAGAGAAGAAAGGATTGTAAACACTGTCAGTGGTTCCTGCCTTAAAATTGCAAGTCCTGTGCGGTTTTGTCCATTCTGGCCAGAAGATCTGGACTGGGTCAGGAACCAAAATATGGGACACAGAACAGGGAGCTTTAAAGTACTGAGGGGGGAACTTGTAACTCTCAAGGAAGGAAGCTCATGGCCCAATAATACATTAATCTGCAGGGTAAAATGGCTCTTTGGGAGGTGATGGTGTCAAAACCTCCTCCCAGCCAAGCTTTTCCCGTGTCTGTGACATAGGTGGGTCCAGAAAAACAAAATATTTCAAAGATTCACTCCTTTATCTTTAATTCATGAGACACGGTGAAAAATCAGACACACTCTGCATTAAATGTTTCAAGGGAAATACAGATCCCAAAGGCATTAGGATTGGGATCTGCCTTTGGGATTTCTTTTGATGCCTTGTTGGGGCTGCCTAAAAAGAGAGGCTAGACAAGATTAAGAGAATAAAAGTGGGTATTTATTGAAGGGCCTTCAATAGGGTACACTGTGAGCAGACAGAGCCCTAGGACAACACCCAAAATGGATGACAGGTCATGGGTTTTTCACACTTTTATAAGTTTGGTCCATTTATATATCAGGGTTAATTCTCCAATTAAAATTTCGCATAATGATGTAATTACCCCGAGTTTGTTCCCCCTTTTTAGGGGCTTTGTTTACATATTTTGGGGCCTGGAACAACAAGGTGTCCTTGAGTCTCAGGCCTAGAGAGGGTTTGTTACATCTAACCAGAATGGGAGAACAGCAGCTGACAGGCTATATGGAGTTTTAGAGTTACACACTAAAGCAGTACAGGATCTGAAAAATATAAAAGCCAAAATCCTAAGGCATCATCTTCTGCAAATGCTTCTGCACAGCTGATGGTCAGGTGCAGAAAAAATACCACCAGCAGCTTGTGTGGCCATGTCCCACTGCAAGCCCCTGAACCAAGGAAAGACTCATGTCCTGCAGGAAGGAGCAGCAGCAAGATAAAATGAGATCATAATTAGCAACAGAGATAATAGATTTTACCACCCTGGGAATAAAATCCCCTAAGCATTTAATAAAGACATGAGAATTGAAACTGCACTGAGGGAAATTTCGTATTACACAGAGCATTTAAAAACTGTAACATGATTCAGCGGAATACTTCCACAGAGATTTTAAGGCTGTGGTGTCAAAAGGACAGAGCAGAATAGCTCTGAATCCACCTGCTGCCAGCCCTTTCCAGACCCCACGGTGGGAATGTCTGCCTGGAAAACAGCAGCACAGCTTACCTGGTTCAGCACGGGCTGGGGAGAGGGGCCACAGGAGAGCCTGGGTGTCACCAGCCCAGGTGTGACAGTGAACCCTTTCAGAGAGGCAGGTTACATGAAATAAAACTTGAGATCCTAATAAAGGCAGGAGAAATACAAAAGAATAAGCCAGCTCTGGACAAGCTGTTCTTTTTTTCTTTCCATGCCTCACTAGAGTATTACGACCTCGTGGGCATGAAAACCAAATCTCTGTGTGGGGGTGAGCCGAGCAGGATGTGTTTTGTGCAACAAGCTACAGAAGAAAAGGGCTGGATGCCCACAGTGTCACTTTATGACTTCTGAAGCACAAAATCTCTGCTTCAGCATAGGAATCCTGCGTGGTGTTTGCTCTGCTGGGTTCAGTCTCTGTTTACCTTCTCTATCAATTTATAAGCAGGAATATTTCATGCAGGTGTTTTCAAGATAAATGACGCAAAGAAAAATATTAGAAGAATAAAAATACTATTGCACTGGAAGCTGCAGATGTACTTTAGATAGCTGGAAGTGCCTAGAGTATTGGACAGGTGTCAAATAAATTTTAAGGAATAATATAATAGATTATTCCACATAAGCCAAAGTTTCATGGAAATGCAGTTTAGATAATAAAAAAAAAAAACCTATCAGCTTGTCATTTATTGTGTGTGTGTGGGCATGTAAATAACAATCCCTGCAAACCAAACCAAACCAAACCTCATCTTTTTGGGTATATTCCCACGAGAATAACACTATGGAAAAAAATAACAGGAGTTTTATTTCATCTCAGCAAACCAAGTTGAATATATTCTGCGTATGAGATGGTCACTGACTAACAGGGATGACAAACTGAAGGTTAAGGCAGGCAAATATACCTGCAACTTAATGCACATAATATATTCCAGGCCTTCACTGCACTAGGTAATGCCTTTGAGAGTCTTCAGGGGCACAGCTGTCCAGCTCCATCAATTTTTACACATAATGCAGGTAATCAGTAATTCAAATGTTATACTGAGCTCATAGAGACAGAATATATGAATGTAGTAAATCTTCTCACAGAAGCTCTACAGCTAGAAATGAGGAGATGTATTTATTTAACATAGTAGAATCTTGTTTCATATTAAAATAAAATTTAAGAAAATCCATAATTCAGCACAAAGTGATTTGTGTATTTAACTGAATGCTTCCAATTATTGAGCTCTCTGGGAAAGGCTGTTACACAAAGAAATGGTGGAGATGGGAGCTGCAGTTGTGTGGGCACCTGTGGGATCAGAGCAAAGATGAAGAAAATCCCTTTTATTGTGAGTTCTTGCAAATTTCCTTATTTAAATTACAGAGTTTATTCGTACTCTACAGACTTTCTGGGCAGGCAGAGGAATGAAATATGCATTGCACTGCTTGTGCATGCTACCTAAACACTTCCCTTCTCATTACAGGACTCAGCTCTAGAAGAGGAGAAAATCTATTTTGTTCTTCCTGTCCTGCTCGTGAGCCTCAGATGGTACCGAGGCAGTGTCAGGTAACTTCAACTCAGGCAAAAACTGAGAGGAGAAAAGGAAATCTTGGTGTAGGTGAGTTCTTCCATCACCACTGTTTGATGCAGATACTTCCTTCTTTACACAGTTTCATTAAAATAACATAATTATCCATGCTATATAATGAGCTTGCTACCTACAGCAATTCACTTGGAAATGGCACAGAAGGTTTTTTTCCTGGGTCCATCAATGTTTCATATCATCATAATGACCTGGGTGATAGCACATGGAATATGCTTATTAAATTTGGAGGTGACACCAAGCTGAGAAGCACTGAAAGTGCTCAGGAGAGTAGAATAAAAATTTGAAATGATTCTGACAAATTGCAGTTTTGTCCTCAAAGAGGAAAAAGAAAAAAAAAAAAGAGATGCTATTCCAACAGGGTCATGGGCAAGATGCTCACTCAGTCAGGAATAACAGCTATAAAACCAAGAACAAGTAGCAGCTCTATAGAAAATCTGCAGGAAAGGCTCCACGGGCTCTTGCATATCACAGGAGGAACACGAGCCATCAGTGTCACCCACAAAGGCATGTGCCTTCTCCAGCAGGAAAAGCCAGCAGCAGCCAGGAGAGCCTGTCCTCCTGTTAGCAAGGTCTCAGCCTCAAGAGAAGGTCAAGCTGGGGGTTGTTTTGGCACTGGGGGACAGTTTAAGGGGGATCCAAAGCAGTCACCAAAGATCAGCACGAGGCTCCCCCACCAGGAGAAGCCTGGGCACACTGGGCTTGTTAAACTCTCGGAATTTGAGAAGTGAATCCCAGAATTACAGATCACAGAGTATCCTGAGCTGGAAGGGACTCACTCACAAGGATGACTGAATCCAGCTCCTGGCCCTCCTGCACAGACCCCCCAACAACCCCACCCTGTGACTCCCTGGGAGCATTGTCCAAACCCTCCTGGAGCTCTGGCAGCCTCGGGGCTGTGCCCATTCCCTGGGGAGCCTGGGCAGTGCCCAGCACCCTCTGAGGGAAGAACCTTTTCCTTGAGAAGTCTTCAGAGCCTTCAGGAGGAGCTGATGTGTCAGGAATGACCAAATGAATACTGCCTTAGAGCAAAGACACGGATGGGGTGATTTCTTAAATCCACTGCACTCCCACAGACTAAGAAGGTTTATATAGCAATGACTTGCCCAGCTGTAACTGACAGAACGAATCGTGTTAAACAGAGCAAAGGGACTTTTTAACCCTCATTCAGAGAGGTTTATATTTCTTTAAGAAGATCAGGGTAGATGGGAACTTCTAAGTGAAGCATTATTTGTAAGGAGTCCCCAAAATACTGTAAAGGCTGAGACTCAACGCTTTAAAGGTACTTCAGAAATCCCCATCCTAAGATTTTGGTGAGAATCCACTTCAGCTCCAGAGGATCTGCAGATCAGAACATGTGTTCCTAAACTCTGTCTGTTCTCTGTATTCTAAAAAAACTCAGCACTGAAGTCAAACTTATTTTAGACCTCAAGTAAAAATATTTTAAAAATTAAAATAAAATAAGCCCCTAAAACAGCTCCATTGTTGTACTGTATCTTTACTGGTTAAAGTGGAAACTAAATGGAGAAAGTTTCTGCAAAAGGTGATGTTCTATATATTGACTGAAACTCTATTTCTTTTTCCTTAGAGATTAAGTGCAACATTGGAGAAATGAATCTTGTGGACATGGTTTAGAAGTGGCCTTGGTGCATGATCTTAAAGGGCTTTTCCAACCTAAATGATTCTGTGATTCTACACTTACTGCACCTATAAATATTTTTCTGTTTCTTGATATTTTGATTAAGCTGACTGGATTACACAGTTCATATGAGAGTGTATTTTTAATTCCCATGAAATGTTGTTCCAGCTTTATGAACTGTCAAGCAAAACTTAACTATACACAGAATTTATTCTGTTAGCCTTGACATGATGTTATCGAAACTTGTATTCTCTAAAATTCCAATAGAAAATAAACACATTGCAAGAAAGTAAATATATTTTTACAGTCTCCTGCAGTTGCTAAACTACTCTATTCTGTTTTGTAGAGAAACATCTGGAAAATCTACTTCAGAATGAAAAGTAAGGAGTGTGATACATGGTATATAGCAAAAGCAGATTTTTTTTTTTCAATTCCTGCAGTTGTTAGGCTAGAAATAAACCATGGAAATGGTTATAGGGGAAATTTCACTGTATATATGAAAGTAATTATTTATATTTAATATTGTGCTACAGACACAGCTGTTAGAGTTCAATATCCATCGTAATATCCACCATTGCTCCAGACTTTGATGGGGCTTCTTAGGTAATGTCACATTTGCAATCTCTGAACACAGCATTCAGGGAAAATCCAGTCAGCAGGAAAAAATGAGGATGTGAATGTGCTTGTGAGCCATCCAAGGAACTGTCCTTGACAAGCACAAAGGAAAGCCAAACACCTGTCTGCCTATTATCCACTACCAATCTCTTTTAGTATCAACTGCCTTTGCATTTCAATGGATACCTCTGCACTGAAAGAGAACAAACACTCCCAAACTACTACATTTTGTAAATGTCACATGATCATGTTTTAAAACCAAACCAGCAAAGAGAAAAACAGCAATTTGGGTTTGGGCTCATAAATGAAATATCTTATTCTAAGTCAATATTTTATTTTATCTGATCATCAACATGAGGAGATTTTACAAACTAAAAAAAAATCCCCACCATTTTTTTATTTATTGAGTAACTGCATGTTTCAGAAATACTTGCGCATATGACTGAGACAAATTTTAAGAAATTTTTATGATGGTGTATCTTGGTTTTGGCTGGGATAGAGTTAATTTTCTAGATTTAGATTTCTGGATTTAGGATGAGAATGGTGCTGAAAACACACTGATGTAGTTATTGCTCAGCAGTGCTTACTCTAAATCAAGAGCTTTCCAGTGTCTCATGCTCTGCCAGAGAGCAAACACATAAAAAACTGGGCATGAGCATGGCCAGTACAGCTGGCCAGAGATGGCCAAAGGGATATTCCATCCCATGGGACACCATCCCAGTGACTGAACTGGGAGGAGTTGGCTGGAGGGGCCAATCACTGCTTGGGGATGGGCTGGGCATTGGTCAGTGGGTGGCAAGCAATTGCACTGTGCATCACTTGTTTTGCCAATTACTATTATTATTGTTATTATCATCTCTTCCTTTGCTGTCCTAATAAGCTGTCTTTATGTCAACCCACAAAGTTTGTTTTTTTTCCCTAATTCTCTTTCCCATCTCAGCCAGCAGGAGTGGGCAAGGTGACAGCAAGTGGCTGTGTGGTGTCAGTTTCTGGTTGGGGTTAAACCCCAACAGCCCTTTGGTGACTGTTCCTCCTTGCAGGTCGAGCTAGAGTTTCCATCTCACTTCCTCATGTGCTCTCCTTGGTTATATGGGGCAGTGAATGTTGTGAACATTTATCCTCCCTCCTGAACAGAGGAATTTTTACTCCCAATAGCTGAGATACAGGTAGGGAGTAAGCTGAGACCAGGACAGGGTGGTGAGGCCCTGGCACAGGGTGCCCAGAGAAGCTGTGGTTGCCCCTGGATCCCTGGAAGTGTCCAAGGCCAGGGTGCACAGGGCTTGGAGAAACCTGGGATAGTGGGAGATGTCCCTGCCCATGGCAGGGGATGGAACAAGATGGACTTTAAGGTCCTTTCCAACTCAAACCATTCTGTGACTCCATGATGTGCAGTGATAAGCAATATCTGGATAATTTGTGAGTAAGGACTTGCAGGAAGCAATGATATTTACTACCCCTCTCATAAATACTCTTCTCACACCAGGAGCTATAGGATTTGAATGGTCTTTACCAGCAGTTAACTCAATGCTCTGTTGTTCTCCATATTTTAGCTGGAAATAATTGGCAATGACCTTCCCCAAAGCATGTGATCTTCAGGGTACATTTCTAAATCACATCTTCACTGATGCAGGTGGCATTCAGTGGGGTTTTAGCAGAGAAAAAAATAGAGTAATATAGTTTGGGTGCAGGGAAAGATCCACAAATATATGCTCTGCACTCCCTAATAAGAGCAACAAGGTCTTTCCAATAGTGGAACAGAATATTTGATGAAGTGCCTGGTGGTGAATTTGAAATACTAGCCTGGGGGCCCCAATGAGACATAATTCATTCCAGAACAAATCCAGCTTCTACATCCATTCCTCTAAAGTCATTATTGACCCAAGGGAAAATGCTGGCCTTAAGCAAGTTTTAATAAAGACTCTGGCGGAGTCGTTTCTGCAGCACTAAATGCGATAATGAGAAACAAGCCACTTAGCTGCAATAGACCCAGGACCTGTATATAACCTGAAAGTCAGTTTTCTGAGGTTCTTGGGATTCCTTCCAGAGATGAAACGGGCATCCAAAAGAGATTTAATTACCTTGCTCACTAATTTGTTACATAAAAATCAGTCAGGCTTAAATGGACCAATATTCTGCTTGTCCTATATGAGTGTAATTTATTTTAATACTGTTTCTGTGAAGTAAAAAATATCCATAGACTAATCAAGTCTGGGTTGAAAATCAAGGTTTTTACTAAACCAGTAAAAGTGTGAACATATAAATCTGGCCTTAAATATCGCTCCACTTCAGAACTTTTCTTCAGTTTATTTTAAACAGGAAATGTTTGCTTCCATGACCATAAGACCTAGTATGAAATAGAAAAATTTTACAGACTCTAGCAGATTGAAAGTTTCTTATGAGATTATTGAAAATTCTCTATGGATGAAGTAGGTAAAGAAACCCTGACAAGCAGCATGTATTCTTTTTAAGTTAGATTTGTGGTTATTAAAAAAAAACAAAAAACCCAAAGCAACTGTCCTTCACTCTGCCCCTTTCTAACCATCAACCTCGAAATAAAACCTTGCTAGACACAGTGGGAGTGATTTGAAAACTGAACTACAGTCTTGATACAGAGGGATAGAGAAAGCACCCTTTGTGTGACTGTTATGATCCTTAGTCTCCATGCCAGGCAGAGCAAGCACAACCTTTTGTGCCTGTGGTTGATGTCTGGCGTTCACTCACAGAGAGATGCTTTGTTTTAGGGCTCCAAATTCTACAGGCAAGTACTGAAGTTGTGAAAGTTAGTGGAGGAAAAAACAGAAGTTGGCTCCTCCTCACTGGTGCTTTGGTAATACAATTAAGGGAGGGAATAAGAACAAAACGAAGAGAGGCCGAGTGTGGCAGTGCTGTGGGCAGGAGGGAAATTCGAGAATATTCCCATGATAAAACCATGCAGTGAACCCCTGGGGCTACTCCTGCCCTCACCCAAAACAAGCTGTACCCAGGTGTATCATTATGAAGTACACAAATTTACAAATTTTTACAGGTCTGATCAAGTTCTTACTATGAACAGCAAAAATAAGTACTTTAGCATTAATCAGGGGAGATGCACTTCACAGCCAGACCACATCAAACTCAAAGCCAGGGTGCTGTATGTGCAGCCAACCCCTTCCTTTATTTCACATAAAAAAAAGTTTGAAGTACTAATCCTTTTTATGAAAACTCCTGAAATATTTTCCAAAGTTACGGGGGAATCGGTGTGTGCTTTATGATCCAGGAGGATTGGAGCTTACAGGCCTTCTCTTTATCATCTTTCTTTTCGGTACTGTTTCAGTTGAAATCAGATACTATGTGGAAATTTCAATAAAAGTAATATTGACTCACGTTTCTGTGAAACTCGTAGCTATTTATATGGACAAGATGCAGGCGTGGAGGGGCGAGGGCACAGAAAATATTACTGGTTTGAATGGAGATGAAACGTCAGGAAGACTGGAGTTGCCATCTACTGGAATGTGCAACGAATGACAACTGCCATGCAAAAATCCTGAATTTCAAGCATTAGTCACAGTAACAGTCCACGGACGTCGCAATGGCTCCAGAACAAAAAATACACACGCAAAACCCAATTAAATATTATAAAGTAAAATCTCCAAAGACGAAGAATTATTCTCCACTCAGCTCTTGAGAAGTCAGAAGATGCACAAGTAGGCTGTGTCAAACCAATCTTACTTGCCTGCGTCTTTTATCCACATTCAGCAACAGATTATATTTATCACTCCTCATCAGAACACTGATAATTGCACTTGCCAGCTTCAAAAGCACAAAGCAATGTCATAATCTGAAAAGGAGAGAATCGTAAATTCTTCAAATGTGTGCATCTAATCACCACTGCATTTTTAAACCACCACTTTTTAATACAGGATAATATTAAGGAATATCTTCAGTTGATGAAACACAGAAAAACATAACACAAATCTTCTTAGAGCTGCTTATCATCAAAGACAGTTACTCCATATTAATTTTGCTGTTTCAATAATGTGTAGTAAGTTCATACCAGAAAAAAAAGTATTCAAGTATTCACTCTTGTGTTTGCAGATGATCTAAACCAGGACTTTTTTTTCCTACATTAAGGTCTTGCAAAAGACTAATTTTTTAGATAAGAAAGTTCATACAGCAAGTCTTTACAGCTGGACAGACAGAAAAATCAGACCTCTCCAGGGCAGTTCAAAGGAGAAAAGAAGGCAAAAATGTCCTGAAAGTGCTGTGACTGAAATGACACCAAATGAGGAGGAGACTTGATTCTGATAGCAGCTGCAGCTCATATATTCAAGGTATTTGCAGACATCAACAGATCATGTCCCACCTCATAAGACCAAACCTGCACACTAGGATTTTCTGCAAGCAGTTTGATATTTTCTCATATTTAGTGAAGATGCTTATTAGTCTCTTACTAAATGGAGAGTATGAAGTGACTGGAGAGAAGTATCTGACATGTGAACTGTGTTATTATGATTAATGGAGTTCATACATAAAGGGTTATTTCTCTGGAAAACGTCAGATTGAATAATTACTGGAATTACTCCCAAAGGGCTTTAGAAAATGTTCTGCCCAGCTTCAAGTCACGTTCTTATCATAGTTTTCTTTTGACTAGAGGGTGATCTTTAATTGCAGTTTTAAGTAAAACAAGTACTGTAAGCAATTCATAAAACATTATGAAAAATGATGTATTTCTCTAACAGTCCTTGAAAGTAGCTTTTACTTTTTACCTGCATCTCTAGGCAATACAGCAAAGCCAAATCAATAAATAAAATGCTTTTCTTCTGCCTTAGAAACAAAAAAAGCACACTGTCAGTTTCCTTGCACCAGATTAGGTATAGGATATCCTAGAATTGATATATTGTAATATTACTGGCAATATTATTAAGATAAGTAGGGAACAGATGATAGCGTTATTTGGTCTCTTGGATTTCTTAAATCTAATCAGTATTTAATGGATACAACGGTGCCAGCAAATCCAGACAGAGAACACAGCTCAGAAGCCTCTGAATGTGTTTCAGGGAAGTATCCCAAGGTCAGCACTACCTTGCAGTGCTGCAGATGCTTCCAACAGGCTCCACGGTCCTGCAGAGTGAGGGCCAAGGAAAAGCAGCACAGATCAAAGGACAAATGCTTCAGAACTGATTATCTTTAGGCTGAAGGTAAAGAAGCCTATACCACCCAACTTTGTCCTGCTGGTACTAGGGAAGCTTCTTCCCACTATGTTTTCAATGTCTTCTGCTGCTCATTGCCTTCATGACCCTCCTGGGAACAGCTGCAGGTGAGTTCTGCTGACCTGATGTCAGTGCATGGTCCAAGCTCAGCGACAGGACCATGTCAGGCTGCAGAAAACTGCAAAACAGGCTGCAGAAACCACATTGTACAGATACCATACCTGGGAGCGCTGCAATACACTGAATTATTGGCCAACATTTGTTGCCTTGAACACCAGAACTGTGTTAATTATTATAATATTCATTATGGTTAGAGCACTGCTTGTATGAAGCCTGGATGGGAGAGCTGAGAGTGTTCAGCTGCAGAAGAGAAGGAGCCAGGGAGAGCTCAGAGTCCCTTCCAGTGCCTAAAGGGGCTCCAGGAGAGCTGGAGAGGGACTTGGGACAAGGCATGGAGGGACAGGACAAGGGGAAATGACTTCCCACTGCCAGAGGGCAGGGTTAGATGGGATATTGGGAAGAATAAATCCTTGACTATGAGGGAGAGGTGCTCAGAGAAGCTGTGGCTGCCGCTGGATCCCTGGAAGTGTCCCAGGACAGGCTGGATGGGGCTTGGAGCAACCTGGGATAGTGGGAGGTGTCCCTGCCCATGGCAGGAGGTTGGAATGAGATGATCTCTTTGAGGTCCTTTTCAACCCAAACTGTGCTGTGATTCTCTGATCAGGACGTAGCAAAAGACAGTCCATGCTGGGCATTATGCAGGGACATAGGAAGAGACAATCCCTGAAATTAAGAACTGGAAACAATAAAACTCAAAAAAAAATCAACAACAACTCTAGATATAGGGAGAAATAGGGCACAAAACATGCAAAAAAAAGAGATACAATAAAAAGAAGCAAAGTGAGGGTCTGGACCTACTTCCAGGATTGATTTTCAGCATGTCTGGCACTCACTGTTATGGGATTCTTAATCACCTTTCGTCCCCTACCTGCCATGGGTACACAACAACCCCAGCCAGTGTTCACAGACCACACCAAGCGTGAAGAGGAGATCATTCAGGAGTTTCACACCAATGGTTTCCCAAATTTTTAGGATTGCTGCCAGAACATTACTGATGCAATTATGAAAAGTGGTTACTTGTCCACAGCCATGCATGCATCACACAACATCCACTTAAACACATAAACACCTATTCAAAAAAAAAAAAAAAANAAAAAAAAAAAAAAAAATCAAAATCTGAATAATGGGGGAAAAAACTACAATATATCATGAGCCACAGGCATTTCACAGATACTGACCTTTGGTTTTGATTTAGAGGCTCTAACTAATAAAGCTTGGCTTTGCACCAAATCTGAAGAAGAAAATCAAGCACACTCTTGTCAAATCATAATTAATTTGCACTACAAAAAAAGAGCAGAACTAAGCCAAGCGTTCTTTAAAAATGGTCTCTAGAATTCAAAACACTCAGTAAAATGTCCTATATCTTGAAAAACAGGATGATATTTTCCTGCCTTTTCAAGTTGATTACGCATCTTTCCACTCATTTAAAATATAAATTGAATCTTGGGAAACAATAAGCTCTTCATTTTACAGGAATATTAAACATTCAAAATTACAGCAGTACGAGAGGGAATATGGTTATGAAACACAGCTGATGTGAACCCTAAAGCTTTGCTATTGTTTGCCCCCCAAATCTGCTGTTTCACCTTTAAAAATATATATAATGGCAGGGTAATTTAGATTCCCACTACTGTACAGATTTTGAGAATGTATTTGGCATATCCTTTCTAAAACCTTGGTAAATTCAGGATCTTTGGATACGTTATTAGAATTTGCTGTGCCTTTCTATACATTTATTAAAAGTAACGGAGTAACACAAACTTGTGATTACTTTATATATTTCTTCCTTATAAGACATGAAAAATCTTCGAAATACATTGAAACACAACCAAACAAGAGTCAGAAATGCATATTTCAAAGACTGCCATTGGATCTCACAAAATTAAATTAGCTGTTGAGCAAAGCTGAGTTTCTAAGATTACACATACACCACACACAAACCTCCTCCACCACATGAAACTCTTCAGTAATGCCTTGAGTATTTTTAAGTCAGTTAAAAAAAAAAGGTCAGGTTATTCTCTTTTTTTTTTAGAAGGCATGACTATCTTTTGTTATGCCTTTAAATATGTCCTTCTAAGACTCCTGACCCATGATTATTTCTCTTAGACATTACATCAGTTGCAAATAAAACGTAATGAAACCATAAATATTGCAGGTAGTCAACAAACCCTCGTCTTGTCGCAAAAATCACAATGACTTCTATCTGAAATATGAGTCTTCAACCTGGTTTCTGCATTATTAATTCTGTCTGTGAGCTAATGATCCAGAGGCCCCTCTAATCTCCCTGTAAGATGCAGTACGCACACAACCAGGATGTCAACGCATTTTATCCTGAGTTTTTCCTTCAGAATATGGATATCATTGGAACAGAGGATGAAAACATAAAAATCCTGCCTTCCTTGTCTGCCACAATTCACCAAGAAGCACATACAGCCAAGAACACTACAGCCTGCCAAAGGTGCCACTGCCTGCTCCCCATGGGTGCCCTGCTCGACCCAACACCTACTTCCACGATTACATGACCCAGCCTCTGTTGTTCAGGTCTTCAGTAAATCCAGGAGTCAGATCTAAGAACATTCCAAAATATATTATTTACAGGTGACGTTCTCCAAAAAGCAGTTTCCCTGCAGAACAACCCCTTTGCATGCAGTGATAGGACAGAGAGGAATGGGTTCAAACTGAAAAAGAGCAGGTTTATGTTAAAGAAGAAATTCTTCCCTGTGAGGGTGAGGAGGCCCTGGCACAGGTGGACCAGAGAAGCTGTGGCTGCCCCTGGATCCCTGGAGGGCAGGTTGGACAGGGCTTGGAGCAACCTGGGACAGTGGAAGGTGTCCCTGCCCATGGCAGAGGGTGGAATGAGATGATCTTCAGGGTCCCTTCCAACTCAAAGGATTTTCCAGTTTTACGATTCCGTTTTTCTTTGGAGCCAATTCAAATGGTGCCCTATGTGATAGGACTCAATAAAAGTCTTAATTCAATTTCAAAATACCAGCACCAACTTCATAACTAACCTGCATTTCTAGAAATAACGTATCCACAAAGGCCAGCATGAAGTTTCTGTCTTTTCTGGTTGTGCTTTAGAACACATTTGGAAACAAGCACAAGAAATGGATTAACAACAACTGGTTGTCTAATGCTGAGAACAGATTTTTTGCTCTGGGAAAATTTTCCAAGAGCACTTCACCCACTTGTAAAAAGACTTTCCAGAAGACTGCCAGGAAAAGCTTTTAACTTGTTCATCCTTGCTTTTTCAATATATTTTCAATAATTATTGATTGCATAAATTCCTCCCAATTCTCCCTATGTCCTGCACCTTGGAAATCTAAAAAGTGTTCATTGCCCCTCAAGTTATGCCATTGGTAAAAAGAATGAAGTGTTTTGCACCAGAAAGGCTGTTCAGTGTATTACCAATGACTTTTCTTCTTCCTGCCTCCCCAAGTGAGACCTCCCAACTTCCCAAGCAACATGAGTTACTCTGGAAAAGGACACAAAATGCTGGTAAAACATGGATATATGATGGGTTTAGGGCCATAACCAGTTTGGCTACATGGGGGATTCTTCGCAGTCCTAAACAATCCTGCTGTCACTTCATCCAACCTCTTGGTAAGTCTGAGTAAATATACCAACATCCAACCAACCAGCCAACTGGCCAACCCCAGGTGCAACGGTGGCAGCACCTGGGAATAGCTACATCCATGCAAGAACAGAACCTTTCAGTCAAAACCAGTCCCAAAGCAAAAATAAAAAACTGTTTAGCACCAGAGTTTATCAAAAAATAACCCTCACAGATGAACTATCAACAGTAGCAGAGGGCACAGCAGATGTGTCCTAGTGTGTGGATAAGCTGTGGCCCTCTTTGCTTTTAAGATAATTGGAAATTAATTACAGTTCACTTGCTGGCACCTTCAGAAAAGCTTGGGAAGGTCTTGAGATAAACCTTTGTGAAGTGTCTCGCTTACACTTCTGAAGGTGAAACTAATTGATTTCCAATCAAATATGACCAACTGAAACCTTCACACTTTCTAATCATTGCACTCCACACATGTTGCCTCCACAACTTCCTAAGACACTTCTGGAGATATAAATTAGCGAGGGTTATCTAAACCCCAAGGTTTAAATG
Source organism: Vireo altiloquus (assembly GCA_013396875.1). NCBI lineage: Eukaryota > Metazoa > Chordata > Aves > Passeriformes > Vireonidae > Vireo > Vireo altiloquus. Next base: position 352,028 of record VZRF01013632.1, read on the forward strand.
TTCACTCTTCCTGTTAACCAGTGCCACCAACCTGATAACTTGACAGTAACACTCCAGCCTTTGCCTAGACAAGATGTTCCATGTTCTTCATGTGTTGATTAATCACAAAATGATAATTTCACTTGTTGTCTTTTTCCCATTACCCCTAGACATTCAGAACCAGTAACACTGTCAAGAATTTTGGCATCTTGTCCAGAAATCCATAGGTATTTTCAGAGATACTTTAGAGAGTCAGTCATTTTTTAGCTTATTCAAGTAGTCTGCCAGTCATGAATGGAGGACAGAGATACTTCATCTTACTCTGGATATGTTGTCCTAAAATTTGACATTTCTGCACTGCACTGACAATTCTGCACATGGGTCTCTTATGTGAGTGACTTTCTAGAGCTACACATGACCACCTGTGAGTGAATGTGGATGGAGTGGAGATGATGTGGAGAGCATGGAATGACTGCAATGAGACAGATAAATATTTATCACCTTGTCAAGAACAATAAGGTCATTTACATAAGAATACCTATGATTTAAAGGTAGCAACAAATCCAATGTGTCTGTCAGGCACTGTAAGAATTTAATGACATCAGGAGTCACCAGGAGTATTTTGGTCAAAATTTTGTATAATGTTCCTTATTTTTATAGCTACTAAAACAGACGTTATAGAACTGGACTTCTTATCAGCTGAAATCCTAAATATTATACAGAAGGGGCAGCCAATAAATGTTCAGGATGACCAAGACAGAAATACAAGAGAAATAACAGACTTAGGGTGCTTTACTTTAAGTCACATCTTTTTCCCCCTATTTCTGTTGTTAAATGTTTCTTTTATACAAAATGCCATGGTTCAGCACACTTGAAAATTAAAGACTACCAAAGATCAAGGTTTGAGTGCTTCCATTCACGAAAGGAAATTAAAATCATCACTAAGAGCACAACTTTTTATTATTCTGATATAAGCTGCTCTGAAAATGCCAAAAGGAAGAAGTATACTAGGTATTTAATATATTGTTTTCCTTTTTGCATTGTGTTGGTGAGTTTATTAAAAGATGTGTATATGAAAAGTTAGACATCAGCAGCCACATTCTGATCTCCTGCACTCTGTCCCAACCCCATCCGTCCTGGATTGAAAATTAAGGTAAGGGAAATATCCAGGCACAAACAGTAAAGGAATATCCAAGGGATTAGCAAGAATGAAATTATTCTGAGGCCAGTTAAATTATAAAGGACATCTAATGGTTGGACTGGATGATCTTAGAAGTCTTTTCCAATCTTGACGATTCTATGATTAATCTGAACACAATATTAAAAATGCGTAGACCAAATACATTGAAAGGTGCTTTTCTTTTTCATCTTGAACAACTCTGACCATTACTGCCATTGAATTACACTTATCATAACTACAAGAAGTAGCTTCCCAGCTAAACTTTCTAAAACTTTATTCATGTTGTTCCTCTGTAACCTACTTTACATTGATTTAATCAAGCTCCTTTAAACACATACAAACTCAGTTTGCCATTCTTAAAATGTTTTCTAATAGCACATTTAATAAAGCTAATTTAAATCTGCTAATTTATAGAGACTTGCCAGAGGCTTTGAAACTTCAGAAAATGTGTAAACTTAACAGTTTGGCTGTGATAACAGCTCAGACAGTGGAAATTAAGCCCTTTGCATTACAATCATCTTCAAAGTGGATTCCTAGTTTTATTGCAAGAAGGGTACATTGCAAAAATACAGTAGGACACCAATTATATTCCAGATGCCCCAGTTCTTGAATTTGGTCACTACTGTGCCTCAGTGTCACAGCCTCAAACATACACTAGAGTCTCTCATTTTAAGACTACCTGGATTCTTTTCTACAACCCAGTTTTGGACAGGAGTTGAGTTTCTCATTCAATGGTCCTCTGTCAGAGCTTTGAGAGAGTGCACTTAGGGTCATTAATTCTGGATCCCTAATTATGGTTGTCAGTCTTCCAGCTGCTGCTATATAGGTTTGCTACTGTCTGCTCTAATTCCTACCTTTGAAAACCAAATGATAATGGATTATATGCCAGTGTGGGAATAGGCACATTGGTTGGGATCCAAGCTGTATCCCAGGTGATAACAAGGAGAAGCAGTTAAAAAAAAATATATTCAGCTCTTCAGTGATGTATCATGGAGCTTCATCTCTACTAGAGGAATTCTTTATACATAGCATTTAAATGGTAACTAAGTGATCATTATCATCATCTGATTCGCAGAAAATGGCAGCTTTCCATGAAGATATAATTGAAATTTTCAGGGCTACTGTTGCAGACCTCTCCCAAAATTTTTACATGGGAGAAGGCATTAAGGCATCCCCTGTGAAGACTCGTAGGGTTGCAGATTTTTAAGGGACACAAACTCATTGCTTTGAAGCTTTTTTCAGTATCTGTTAAGCTCAAGTCATCCTTTAATTTTTTTTTCCCTGCTAATTGCACCAAAATATTCATCAAGGCAATCTGGAATATATTCTTGGATGGGGTTTTTTAGTCTCTCCTGCTTCAATGCTCTTTCATCGGTTCTGTCACTGCATTCCTTCCTGGTTTTGTGTACTGAGAAACAGAATTAAGGTGTACTGCAACCAGTGGACACTTGCATAAACAGCCTGCTTTGAATAAAACAGCATGGGAGAGATGAAAACCACCTTCAGCTCTCCTGCCCAAATGCTGAAACATAGATGAGGTTATATACTATTAAAACATCACATTTTTGATTTGAGACCACTGAAATGCTGTGAAGAGCAGAAAAATGTAAACAAACTGAACAGGGAGCACAAAAGCACATTGATCTCCAGCTTCTGAAACCACAATTTAAGGGGTTTATATTTGTAATTTATTTAAGACTGTTTCTAGCAAATACATTAGTAATGAATCTCCTTCACATGTTTTTATTTTTATGCACGAGAGCTTTAAGTTTGCCAGGACTTCTGCAAAGCAACTTTTACTGCATCAAATTACTGCATTCCTTGATCTCTCCCAGCACACACTCACAGCAGCCACACTCAAACACAATGATCAGCTCTGCAACAGACACCTCCAAAAGATATTTCTTTTAAATTAACACAGCTGTGAAAAAGAAAGCAAACACAAAGGTTTTGCCCTGTCCCTCCAGCATTTTGCATCCGATGTCCACTTAAAATCAGTACGATCTTCTGCAATCCTTGAATTTCCGTGTGGAACTTCTTCATTGGGAATTGATGCAGAATTGGGAGCTGTCAGCTCTGATGGCTCTCACCAGCACACAGGCTCGAGACTCTATTTCATAATAGGAAAAGATGGCTAGCGTTTTCCTGACAGAAGTACCATACATTTTTCAGTCAGTAAAAATTACAGAGCTCATTGATGATTCATTTCCCATAGAGAACGAGGATTGAAAATTATCCAGCAAAGATTTTTTTTATTTTTTTTTTGGTATATGGAACAAAAACCAGCACGATCTGCAAAACTTATTAACTAATGGGGTTTGAAACCCCCTCTTTGCATGCTGCCGACACGGTCACAGCAACCTATGCATTGATCTTATTCAAAAAGCACAGTAATCTTTATGCTGCTAGAATTCGAGTTTTTTGTGCCATAGCATACACTGCAAAGAAAAAGGAAAAAAAAAAAAAAGCCCTTCGGAAAGGCATGTGCTGAACACACAAAATATGCAGGATGGAAAAAGACCAAATGTAATTAAAGCTTATATGAAACAAGACATTCCTATTTGCAGAGCTCTAGCTGCATTTCTATGAGAAAGAATGTACAGAATTTCAAATCATGCTCTATTTAGACAATGTTAGAATAAAAAAAACACATTTACCCCCCCAAACCCCTCAATCCCCCACACCAAGACTCCGAAAGGCAAATCTCATCATCAGAATTAGAGAGAAAAAGCAATCCAAAGAGGCTGGTTTACATATTCCTTCCCAAACCAAGTAATCGAGTCTCTCCCTCTCCCAGCTAATAGCTTATAAATTCAGACTTTAAACAAAAGCATCCAAAAAAAAAAAAAAAAGAGAAAGAATCCTAATTCTCAAGCTTCCTACTTAGCACTGCCTTGCTTTTGATGATTTGTGCGGCTGTGTGTGCGTGCCTGTTTGAGAAATGGCGAGATAGGCTTAAAGTATTTTCCATTTCATCAAAGAGCATATATTACTTTCCTGGTTCGCTCCGATGTTGGTTTTATGCCCACCCCTTTTCAATCTGCCCATGTCTGAGATGCACAGTGCAGGCGTACAATCATGAGCAGCTTACGACACTCAGTGAACACTGGGTGCCTCTGCATGCTCTAGCAACATACTGCTCAGCTGAAGGGAAGGGATTCTTGCTGTCTCTCTCTGCTCTAGGCATCACCTAACAAGCAAAGCGAACAAAGAATGGGAAATAAAGCGACCCTTAGCCGGTCAGTGAATGAATGGTAACCTCTCTCTGGAGTAAAGGTTGTGCCGGTCAATGGTCGTTGCAAATGATGGACATTAAACAGATTGACAAATCCTGTGGAGTCGTTAGTAAAGAGTTTGGAGTTTTTTTCACGCCACAGTGTTAACTGCAGAGGAAAGGACAGAGGGAGAAGGAGAAGATCAAGCTCATGTACATAGTTCTGAAACTTGCAGGTCCTAGGAGGCAGCTCAAAAGCTAGCTGGACAAGCCTTTCGCTCGATGAGCAGAAGCGAAGTGAGACATTGTGAGCTTGCCAGCCTTGCACAACATTGAAAGGGACTGAATTTGTAGCACAGAGGGGTCTTTTTTAGCTCTGCATATAATTAGTCCAAACACAAAGGAAGCAACTGAATGGAGGTTGTCACTCTCTGGAAAAGGGTGGGTAAGACACTTTTTAATTAAATTCTTTCATGAAGAAAGATTTTTTTTTTTCCTTTGCTGCAGCATTTAACATGAACAAAATCACTATCATTTTACCTTTGAATGTCTGTGAACTTTAATGCTGCACAGCTCCTGCATGCTGTAAAGTGAAATATTTGCCTCTGTGTTTGTTCTGTTTGCTGTTTTGCTTTGGTTTTCGGGCTTTGTTTCGTTGGTTTGCCTTTTTTTTTTTTCCCTCCCTTAAATAAAATATGATGTAGAATTTGCAAAGATTCAATGGACATTCTCAAGCCTATTTGGAAATATTCTTGCTAATGGATTTCCTTCTTATTGGTCTCTGTTTAAACTGGCTGCTGAGGAAGCCCCCGGGGTTGATATTGTGTACGCTGGGTATCTTTTCTAAAATGCTTCCAGCTGTGAATAGTGGGTGTCCACAGCTCTGTCGGTGTGAGGGCAGGCTTTTGTACTGTGAATCACTGAATCTCACAGAGATGCCTCGCAACCTGTCGGGCATGATGGGCTTGTCTCTGCGGTACAACAGCCTTTCAGAGCTGCATGATGGACAGTTCACAGGGTTAATGCAGCTCACGTGGCTCTATCTGGATCACAATCACATTTGCTCAGTGGAGGGGAATGCCTTTCAAAAATTGCGGCGAGTTAAAGAGCTCACCCTGAGTTCCAACAAAATAACCCAACTGCCCAACACCACTTTCCGCCCCATGCCAAACTTGCGCAGTGTGGATTTATCGTACAACAACCTACAGTCTTTGGAGCCTGACCTGTTCCACGGGCTGAGAAAACTGACAACTTTGCACATGCGGTCGAACGCCATCAAGTTCGTGCCAGTGAGAATTTTTCAGGACTGTCGCAGCCTGAAGTTTCTAGACATAGGATACAATCAGTTAAAGAGCCTGGCTCGAAACTCTTTTGCAGGCTTGTTCAAACTCACTGAGCTGCACCTCGAGCACAATGACTTGGTGAAAGTGAATTTAGCCCATTTTCCCAGGCTCATCTCTCTGCACTCCCTCTGCTTGCGAAGGAATAAAGTTACCATCGTAGTAAACACTTTGGACTGGATATGGCAACTCGAAAAGATGGATCTCTCCGGCAACGAAATCGAATACATCGAACCTCACGTTTTCGAAAGTGTACCTCATCTCAAATCCCTGCAGCTGGACTCCAACCGGCTGACCTACATCGACTCCCGAGTCCTCGACTCCTGGAAGTCCCTCACGAGCATCAGCCTTTCCGCCAACGCCTGGGATTGCAGTCGGAACGTCTGCGCCCTGGCCTCCTGGCTGAGCAACTTCCAGGGTCGCTACGACAGCAACCTGCTCTGTGCCACCCCCGAGTACGCCCAGGGCGAGGACGTTTTGGACGCCGTGTACGCCTTTCACTTGTGCGAGGACAACGCAGACCCCACGAGCGTCAACACCTTCTCCCCGGTGACCAACAACAGCGAGCAGACGCTGGGCTATGGCTCGGCCACCGCCACCTACGACGCGCCCGACGGCGACGAGGACCGGACCACGTACGCCGTCACCATCACCATGCCCGGCGAGAACTCCGAGAACGCCGTGCAGATTCACAAGGTGGTGACGGGCACCATGGCACTGATTTTTTCCTTCCTCATCGTGGTTTTGGTGTTGTACGTCTCCTGGAAGTGCTTCCCAGCCGGCTTAAGGCAACTAAGACAGTGCTTTGTCACACAGCGCAGGAAGCAGAAGCAAAAACAGACCATGCACCAAATGGCTGCCATGTCAGCCCAGGAGTATTATGTTGATTACAAACCCAACCACATTGAGGGAGCCCTGGTGATCATTAATGAGTACGGATCTTGTTCCTGTCACCAGCAGCCAGCGAGGGAATGCGAGGTGTGATTTTCCTTTGGGATTTAAACAGTGTGCAACCAAATAACAGCGTGCAGGCAGACAGTGGCACGGGGTGGGGGGGGTTGCTGGGCTTTGCTGGTGATTTCTGACGTGCACCTCTGCCCAAATTGTTTAAGAGGGGCTGTCCGAGAGACTTGATATTTTAGCTTTATCGTGTCTTAAAAACCTTCAGGACAGCCAATCTTAAGGTTTCATATGCTAATACTCCCTTTGAAGATCTGTCAATATTCAGGAATCTGAGAGTGTAAAAAAAGGTACCAATTATTGATCTTTTGTAAACTAAGAAAACTGTTTAAAATAAAAAAAAATAGCATTTACAGTTTTTACAGACTGGTGTATATTACGTGAATGGTTCCCTGTATACAAAATGCAACAGTTTAACCTCTCTCTTCATGCTGAGTGTCGATATGAAAAGTCGAGGGGAAAAGAAGCCACGTAAAATAGAAAGCTTAAAATTACCCAGGTGGCTTCCCATTGTAATTAGCACACATTCACGTACATCATGTTGCTGAAGATATGAAGCATGACACTGGAATTCTATTTTTGTTAATGTGCTACCTGTAACTGGACGTCAGTACAACAAGGAGCCAGTGCACCTCAGAAAGGCTGAAGTTTCAACCGTGCCTCTAGGACAGGATTTCTGAGGATTTTTAAGTACAGCTCACTTGTTAGTTGCTCTAAGATCCATAAAAACTGCATTACAACCCCTAAAAGTATTTTGTATCAAAACTGATCATATTGCAAAGACTCACTAAAAAAGCAACCAACAAAACCCAAGCAAGTGAAACACTGCCAAAATGTGCTCATCAGAATTTTCTTTAATATAAAAAAGACCCCAAAAAAGTGCTAAATTTAAGGGCTTTTACTTGCATTTCCCACTTTTATGCTTGCTTTGATGTATGCCAAGAGCAAAGACCCCCTCATTTTGTGCCCCGTGGTGCCACGGTGAATGGAGAAGAGCTAAAGCAATTATTTGGGTCTCAGTGGTGAAGCTCAAGAGCAAAACCACTGCCAGGGTAAGACAGAGAGTTTTCAGAGCACCCTTCTGGGTCCTGTAGCAAAGTGCTGGCAAAGCCCAGCTCGTGTCCCTCCCTTTCACCACCAGCCTTCACTAACAAAACAACCCCAAAACCTCTGCAGAGGCTGGAGGCAGATAAACCCTCCTTACTAAGGAGTGAAAAATGGCATTGATGGATAGAAGCAGGGATTCCATGATGTAGAATCACACAGCTGTTTAGTATGACTGCCCTTAAATAAAGGCTTCCTTTCCTTGTATTTTGGATTTTTCATTCCAGAATGTGAACAAGCAACCGATTGATCTTTTCACCAGCTCCTCTCACACTAATTGACGATGAGGGAGTTTTATAACATCAGGCAGAGCATCTTGAAATTTGCTTCCTACAGGATTACATGTGAATAAAATGTTATGGATAATGAAGTGAGTGACATATCTGTTTTGTACATGCTTCTCTGTCCTCAGGTTGCCACCAAGGGAGGAACAATTCCAAAATCTTACATGTATTTTAATGTAACACTGGTTCTTTTCCTTTTTCATAGCATTAAAGTGGTATCTACTCTTACAAGGGTACAGCAGGCTTATGAAGCAGAAAACAGGCACAGAAGAAATCATGTGTTTTCTCGCATAGCAGGTTTTAGCCATTAATTTTAAATGTTAAGAGTGACTTTTATATTTTTTTCCTAACTGACACTATTTTTAAGGAGTCAGAACTTATTTTCCTCTATTTGGTACATCTCATTCTGTGTATTATTAAACATGGAAATAGCCTCTTAAACAAAATTTTTATTCAGTGAGACTATAATGTCATCTGTGAAAGCAAGGAGATTATGTACTGGGAGAGGACAGTTTCACAGAAAATTTACTGAAAATCAACTGCTTTTCTTCCTAAAGCCATTGCAAATTCACCCCCAGCTTTCAAACAAGCAAGCACTGTTAAACCCAGGCTTTTCTCTCTTTAAACAAATGCACATTTCTCTCTCTGTGCCTCAAGCCCACAAGGGCCTGATCCTTCCTGAAACTCCCAAGTGACCTGAGGGGTTGAGTGTCCATGTACAAACCTAGCAGGGAGGGCAGAGAGAAGGTACAGAGCCCCTCGTCGCTTTGGGCTCCTGATCATGTTTGAAGCAAAAGTACTTTGTGCCACGCTAACTGAGGGCCAAGCTATATATATTTTCCCCATTAAACCCTTCTCTGAAATCAATAGGGAATTTAACTGTGAAAAATTGGCTCTCTAACTTTGGACTGGGCTATGAGTTCCTCAAACCCCTAGGCAGCACTGCAGCCAGCAGGGCTGGTTACAGCCACTTGTCAGGAAGCTTCCAAAATCAACCAAGGTTGTTAAAATACTGTCTGCATATGCTGAAATGAAATATGAACTGGCTTTATTTCTGTAATGACCCCCTGCTGCTATCAGAAAACATCTTGGTGCAGTTGTTCTTTTGCCCCTGTGAACCTGAGACAAGCCTGATACCAACAATCATCCCGTGATTGTATTTCCCTGTATTTTTAGCATATTTGTGGGTTGTATTTGAAACACTCGAGTGACTGCACCCCTCTGGAGTTATCTCTGCTGTTTGTTGGTGTTAGCAACCTCCAGCTACATTTGCAAAGACGTGAGCAATTCTGCCTCTGGAATTTATTCACCTCTGTGCTCCATGCATCTCGCATTGACAGCCCAAGTAAACTGAACAGAGCATTTTTCTTTAAAGGTGCAGTGATTTCTTGAGTGAGAGCTGATTTGGGGTTTGCCTGTTGCCACTTCTCCTGCAGAGAGGTGATGGCCACCAGTGACTTGCCACCCTGAGCAGGATGATGGATGGGTCCTCCATGGAGAGCACAACATTTATTAAAGGATATATTTCAAAATCCTCATGCAGAAATGGGTAATCCCTTCTAGAGACAACCTCCTGGTGATCCCCAGAGGATTTCTGGAGATCTTGATGCCTTCTGAATATTTATTGGAGAAAAGAGGGTGTCACTGCTGTTACACGGCATGAAGGCACTCCACAGGGTGCCCACATCCTGAAACTTTACATGAAATGTATGTGGGTAATAAAGAAATAAAAGAGCCTGTATGTCATTTCAATCCAGCTATTGCAAATCCAGTTATTCATCCTGCTCCAGGCTACTTGCATTGGTGTATATTAGAGTTATTATATTTGTACTGCATTTAGAGCAACTGCAGGGACAAATTTTCCCTAATTCTTTCTTCCAAATTTCATGTTCAACAACTGCCCAGAGATAAGTTATTCCCTCTCGTTTGATGCCCTTATTCTGGCTTATTAAATGGCTCCAAAATCAAAAGGAAGAAAGAAAGAAAAAAAGATGCTTTTGGGGTTAGTTGTGAACAGTGTTTTGTCCATGAAATGCTTGGGGAATATCAAAGGAAGGAAAATATTTTAAATAGTCCCTTTTTGATGTTTCACATAATAGGATTAACCTCCTTTTTATAATTCGGTAATTAACATTATTTTCTTTATATTTAACTGTCTTTTTGCACACAAGACAGGGTGAAAGGCAAGCAAAAGCACTACCTTTCCTGAAGCTGGTTAACAGTACCAGTGTTACAGATCTCTAATATGCATTCTCTTGCTGCTAACATCAATACCCACTCACAGTGCACCCAGTGCTAAAGGAACTGTTGCTGTGTATGCTTTGAATGTATATAAGGGATGATTTATTTTCCTTTCTGCCTTTTTTTCCCTTCCTTTCTGTACTACTTAAAAAAAAAAAAAAAACCAACAAAACGTGATATGAAACCACAGAATCAATGCTAATGTACCACATTATGTTTCTGGCCTGAAAATATAAAATACAAAGAAATTCTGTGTTAAAGCTGCCAATTCCCTCATTTGCCATGTCTGGGTGCTGCAGAGGGTGAGCCCAAGGGATGACCTTGTGGTCACAGAAGGCTGCTCTGTACCAGGCTGATACAGCCCCCTGCATACCTGTACCACAGAAAGCCCATGAATCTAAGGATATTTTTGTATGCTTTAATATATTCTGTATGTTTTTATGGCTAAGACATTGAGGGGTAGTTGAAACAAATCTATTTGATCATTTTCTTCAGTTCTGATAAAAAACCCAAACAACCCTCATTTGCTTTTGAGATGGACTACATTTGTTCCTTGTGTGTGTGTCTCATTCTGCATTAACAGCAAAAGGACTCTCTCAGGGCTCCCTCTCCATCCTCCCCTCTCCAGCTTCTACAGTGGTATTCAGAATGGCAAAAAGGGAGTGCTTATTTCTAGTGTTATAATAATAATAGCAGTGATAATAATGAAATTAAGAGGAGACAAAAGCTAGAGGAAAGACTGGAGTAATAGCAACCAAAGCAGGGTGTTACTGGATTCCTTTGCCTTTTCCTTTTGCTTCTTTTTACCTAAAGAAGTACCACAGATGAAAAACCAAGACTGAGGGTGGGTGGAGAAAGCAGTCTTAAAAACTGTGCAAGCAGGGATGAAACAGCTCCTGCAAAGGAGGGTACAACACTAAATAGCTCCATTCAGCAGGAGAGAGAAAAGGAAGGGGTGAAGGGACGGGATGAAAGGGAAGATGAGAGCTGGTGAGAATGCAAGGGGGCCATTGTGCACACATGGGAGATGAGATTTTTCCGTGCCTTCCCCTCCCACGTTCGGGCTGTGGCAAGGACAACAGCAGGGATTTAAGAAAGATGCCCAGCATATCTCTCTCTCTCTCTCTCCCCCTGCCTTTCCCAACACTGCCGTGCAGGGGAGCGCAGTCGGACACGCTTCCCCAAACACACGTGCCCGCAGCCCCGTCATTTCCTCTGCCACCTCCCTGCTCCCCGGGAGCACAATCAATGTCCTGCTCATCCATCACTCTGCGAGCTCAGCTCCAGCACTCTGCCTCTGACACCAGTCTTTTTGGCTGGATTTCTCTCAGCTATCCGGTCACAGTTCACCACAGACTTGCTAGAAAATCGGACTTTTCTACCCAAAATATCTTTTTTTTTTTTTTTTTTTTTTTAAGAAACCCTCCTTTAGAGGGATCTTGGGTGATCTTGAGCTACTGCGGATTCTCCTGCTAATTATATCTGTGCTCACAGTCAGCTTTCACATTCACAGCTATAATGACAAACAGATCTGAGATATTTTTTGATGTGTTCAATTTACCATTATGCACCAAGGTTATACTTTCCCTTGACCTGCTCAACCCAGTCTAATATTAACAAATTGAGCATTTATGTGGGTTCCTTTCCAAGCATGAAGTTGATTAGGAATTTAGGAAATGCTGGTGATTTAAAGATTAACCTTTCATATAATTACTGACATAAACCAGAGCTATTAAGGTATTAGAAACAATCTATTCAGAGCATATTCTACATTAAAAAACAAATCACATTTAGAGCCATGTGAAAGACTTTCCATACCAGCCAATTTTTTTAATTTTTTTTTTTTTTTTTTAACCAGAAGAAGAAAAACCTGGTGAAAGGAAAGGAGTAAGCACAGCCTACCTCTAAAGTTATGTGGAGGAAAGCAAAGCTATAAAAATAATACAGAAACCAAGCAACAGTCTTCTGCTGGCAAGACACAGCTTGTAATTGGGTGGGTGGCTGCGAAGAGCCGAGATGAATGCTGCAGAGCACTGTAATTTTATTACACTGTGTCTGCTCTAAAGTGAACATATTTGCAATGAAATCTGGATTTCTGTGAGAACAGGGCAATTGTTTTGTTTTTTTGGTTATAAAGATCGTGTCACTTGTTGGCATTCAGGCACAATTCCTGAGGCTTTAAAGCAATTACTGTTCGTACTCGCCCTTGCTGGGGTGATAGCTGGGGGAGACAGTCAAAGGGAAGAGGCTGCACTGAAAGGAGTTTGAGTTCTAAGTCACAGATTTGCATCACAAGAGAAGAAATTCAGTTGAAAATAAACACCAGCTTTTCACCTTTTCCTCCATCTCTCCTCTTCCTAAAAATCCAAATATGCACATCACTTATAAAAATCAGAGATAGGTGGCAGTGGCTAAAGGATTAATATTATGTGCATCTGTGCTTGGCAAACAGCACCTACTATTCTGCTAAGGCACTTTTATTTTAAATCATTTCCCTGCTCTCATGTTCTTCACATCCTCACCAGACACAGTAACTACTGCCAGAAAGATGTCTTTCAACACGGGTGCTATGGGAACATGACCAATTCCCTTCAATTTCTGAGCTAACAAAGACTAAATCCAAGATTTCAAAGGCAATAGGTGAGTAGAAAAATCTACTTCATCCCTGAATTATCATTTTTATCACAGCATATCTCCCTGACTGACATGATTAGACACTAAGCCCAGTTATTTATTTATTACCAACTTTCATCTGGCCCTTTTTGCTGATGTGCCTTTCTCCTAAGAGCAAAACAGAGCATGACAGCAAAGAGAGGGTTGAAAATTGTATTTTGGGTAAAATCTGAGATTTAAAACTATGCATGGACACATCAAATTGATTTAAGGGCTGATCCAGTGAAAAAAGTGCAGTGTATGTATAGCAGATCTCCCTGCAGCAGCACACCTCTGTACCCTAGTGGTTACAGTCTGGTATGAGCAAACTTCCTCCTGAGAGCTGGGGGCCTCAAACTGAAAACAAACTTCTGAATACCTTTCAAAATATATACTTTCCCTCTAATTTTTATCCCTTCTTACCCATTCTCACATTTTTCATCCCCAGAGCCTTGCAGGCAGGGTGAATCAAAAGCAAGAGGGGGAGGAGGAAGAGGAAAACCCTGAAAATCCCAAACTAAGCTGCAGTAACAGTCCACAGCTATTGAATTCCTGAGGTTGAGTCTTTTCACAACTGTCAGCCCTCTGAAACATGCCTGCTATCAACCCTCTTTGCAGGATGAGAGGTAAAGTGAGCGCCCAGGAGTAAACCTGGATCTGTCTCTGTGGTCCAGTGCCTCTCTGACAGCCTGGCTTGCTTAGAGAGCCTGGTAAATACTAAAGAATGTTAATAATAATGAGATAAACCATCTAGGGATATTTTTTCCCACCTTTTTTTTTTTTTTTCTTTTTTTAAACTGGGGTCTATAATAAAGCTTATCTTGACAGAAAATGTACTTCTCTGATCCACATTATTTCCCAAATAATTTTTGCAAATTTTTTCCACAGCCAACAGAAATTTGTGGCTGCCACTCAAAGGTTTGCAATCCTCATGCTAAAGAGGCCACTGCATGTCAAATGTTTACCTTAATTCCATGTAAATGTCACTCCATATTGGACATTTTGTGTTTCTTTACCAGCAAATTCAGCTGCCTCCACGTTCACAAACCTTCCCCTTGTACTGTAATTCCCTTTCCAAACCACCCAGAACCCGCTGCTCCTGTCAGATCAAATTCCCAAACAACAACTGGATGCCATGAATTTATTATGTAATTGCTGTAGCCTAATAAATTGGATGTGCATCCTATGGCCTGACAGATGAAGAACTCATGGAGACAGTGAACAAGCAGGAGGAATGCAGCTGACATTCTCTCTCTGGAAAACCCACAAAACAAAAACCACCCTGTGGGGCAGTGCTTGAGGTGGATGGCACAGAGCACCAGCTGAAAAAAAAGGGTGAATTACATGGGATAGAGGAAATCACTGCTAAAAAAAACAGAGGGGAACATTGCAAAGAGGATAGTGACCTTAACAGATTAATCAGAAAGAGATTCAGGTGATAACCAACACAGCTGATCCTCACCAGGGGATAAGAAAGCTCTGTGGTGATATTTGATGACAAAATGAGCCTACACAATCCGACACCTGTGGTGGGAAACAGAAATCCATGAAGTCCCAGGGAGATGAACCCTGGGCTTATTCCTCTGTCCATATTGGCTTTGTCATGATTGGCTTTTTGGTATATTTTTAATTTTTTTTTTTCTTTTTTACTGTTATGATACACAGAGCTGAACCCATGGCAATTGTGCTGTTCCTTCATGGGGAATTTGCTAAGCCAAAGGTTGTTTTCTTTCAATGGGTGGCACTTTTAGACTGAAGCAAACTATATTATATTGTGTGTCTATTTCCCTGATTCTAGCAACTGTTGGGAATTACATTCGGTTATTCTAGCTGGTGGAAAGAAGAACTTCCCTAAAAGTTCCCTGAGTAGTTTTATGAAATTGCACTGAGTATCTTTCCTAATAAAAAGAGTTGAAAACTTTTTCCCCCCCGGTTCTCTTTTCCCACCATGTAGGATACTCCAGCCCCAATCTGTCATTTTTCATTAGCACAGGAGTCAAGCTACGGCTGTGAATGAAAACTCTTAATGAGGATTTGGTGAATAAGTCCTGGAAAATCAAACTCAAAACAAACACTAAAATCTATGTCAGATCTATTATTTGTAGGTACTAGAAATTGGGATATGAAGGAGTGTATAAAGCACTAGGGAATTCAAAACAACAAATCATACTTGGACTTCTAAAGAGCTTTTGACAAGATATTCAGCTTCCCATAAATAAGACAAGCTCCATTGTCATAGAAAACTAGGTAGAAACCCAAAAATACAGTGGCTTTTTATTGAATACAGGGAAAAAATGGAGCACAGTGTGGTCCCAGGGCCAGGACTGCTGAATCATCTCAGCGATGATCAGGAAATAGATGGCATTTTTCAAATGACAGATTATTTATATTGTGAAAAATAATGAAAATCGTGAGGATGTGCAAAGGGACTTCCAAAGGCTGAAGCTTATATAAGCTTTGATGGATGAAATTCTGAATTGTCAAATACAAAGCAAAAGACAAGATAGAAGGGAAACTGTTCATCCGTGCCTCGGTGATGTAAGTTATAGGCAACAATTGGACAACTGTCTTCCAGGGTATTGCATTACAATCTCTGCTCAGCGTGCAGAGAGGGGGCAAAAAAAGAGAAAAAAGAAAAGTGGAATAACATCTGAAATGGAACAGCTCTCAAGACGTTAAATAGTGCGATATAAATCACTCCTATGGCTTCAGCTAGAAAATTCTGCTAAGGCTAAGTTAGAAAAGGATCTAAGTGCTAGATAAGGATGAACTCCTGACAGGTAAAAGGATGAATGATTTGGGAAAGTTTGCGAGGAGAGAGGCAAAGAAACCGGACCCACAACTGCAGCAGGAGAGCAAAACGTGGATCCACCCCCCCTCTAGTGGCCAGTCCCCACCGGCTGCTGCACACACCACCCAAACCACTGCAGAGCCACTTTAAAACAAGCACACACTCCCCTCGTTTTTCATTCCCCCTTCAATTTTATGTTGCTTCGCCGTACATTATTATTTGCTATTCCTCATTAAACTGCCTGCTGCACTCCTGTGTTGTTTCTTGTCATTACTCAGGGCACAAGCTGTTGTACAGATGGATTTTGTTTTCCCCTACCTGCCTGCAAGAAGAGGATGCAGAGTGTGACAAGGGCCATGCACACCCTGGCATCAGGAACAACTATAATATTAAAAAATAACCTTTGGAACTCACTGTACAAGACATCACCGATGTAAAAAATAGGCATTAAGAAAAAAACAGGAACAGTTGTACAGAAATGGGAACATGGAACAAATTTGGTACATATATCACTAAAACTTTTTAGATTATAAAAGATACTTCTTTTAGGAATGGCATCTGGGACAGGGCATATCATGCAGTGTAAATGTGTTTTTTCAATTTCTTACTCATGGATGAGTCACTGAATTTCTGTGTTTCCAACCAACCTGCACACCTGGGGAAACTGAGGCTGGGCAAACCCTTCCCAGCCCCACATTCTGAGTACACACAGGTTCTTCACTTACTCCTTCTGTCTTCTGCAGGACATGCACTAAAACTGGAAGAGTCCCCATTTTTGCCAAAATAATTAATTTTAACAGACTGTTTTCTCCTGCTATTCTGTAACAATTTAGCCAAGAACAGTTTGTGGACTGAAGAGAGAAGATGCTGAGCTGGGTGCACTGAGAGGGCTGTGAGGAGGGAGCAGGAGCTGAGCTCTGTTTCTGGGTGAGGTAACACCAAACACTTTGTTAGGAGCTTTGGGAGTTACCAAAAAACTGCACATTCTACCCAAAAAAGGAAAACAGAAGAAGCCTGGAGCAGAAGTGAACATCCTTCAGCTGCATCTACGACATCCTCAAGCTAATAAATTCCAGTGTACCAGGCTATGCTTGTAGGGCAGATGAGGAGTCACAAGGGATTAAATCTGCATCTTGTAAAATTCTTCCCATCACTTCAATTTTCTCAATCCCTTCTTCAAATGCTACCCTTACCAGCGATTTTTGGAGATGCAGGTAAATTTATGTACTTCACAGGGAGACAATTTAACCCTTTCTACAGGTGATTTGCTAAGAAATTGCCCAAGAATGTATTTTTAATTAAGACTTTTAAAAACTATGCATTCTTGTATGCATTTTAATAATTAAAGCAGGGTTGCTGCCCTTCTATAAACTATTCTGAACCTACCTGTTGATTATCTAAGACAGTGCCTTGTTGTATCCTATGGTGACTCAGATGGAGTTCAGAGCTAGCATCTGTATTTTAATTTGAATAATTAAATTTTTCAACTGAAACTGAAGAATAAAATCACAAGGCACATTTTGACTTAAATTTAAAGAACAAACGCATATTTAATGTGTCTTGATAATGTGAGCTTGTTAAAAATAGTTAGAAAACAAATTATTCAAAAGATTTGTATATAATGATGTAAGCAATTTGCTCTTCCATTACTAAATTAATTCATTACTGGCTGCAATCAGGGCAAGTTTGACAGTCCATTCCTTACTGATGCCATTCCAGACAACTCTTTTATTCATATTATGCCCTCTGTCAAGAGAGATTCAAAAATGAGAATGCAAGGAGCTGCACAGACAATTTAAAAAAATAACAAAAGGCACTCGAGCACTGTGGGGATGGGCACAAGAATCAGGAAAAGCTTCCAGGGAATCCTAAAGAAAGCTGAATTTCTGCTCGATATGGAAAGAAATCCAGGTGATCTATCCATGACATCTGTTTTTCCACCAATACTTACAGAGAATCCTATATTTATTTCTGATACTTACAGGAAGGATTATAAGTGAAAGATTTGGAGTATTTGGCTGAGCACCTCACACTGGGTGGGGCTTTTTTTACCCATTTGGTTATGCAATAATACAATTAAAAACTTAGTTTTATATAAGAAATTCATATTTTTATCCATACAACTTCTCCATCTTACTCTGTCAAATAATATTTTATTTCTTATATTCCTCCTTACAGCCAACAAAAGGAAAACCCTAATTTTTATAGGTCCATGACTTTCTAGACATTGAAAAAAAGGGGCTTCTTCAGAATGACAGGCAAGTGTAACCTGAAATTTTCCCTGTATGTCATTACTGGGGTAAATCCAGTGACAGGTTCCAGACTAATTTGTCACTTATTAATTAAAAATATCATTTTTTCATTCTAGATAATACATTTTATCGAGTACCAGAAATAATTTTTATTATTAAAGTTCTCTCAAAGGCTTTCCCCAATATCTGCCATGATTAAAAAAAAAAACCAAAAAACTAAAACATTCAATCATATTGTCAATGCTAGATCATTTTTCCTTTCTATAAAATGAAATCTTAAAAGCCATTTAATTAAACTGAATGATAACTGAATTACTTTAACCGCTCTGAGAACTGAAGCTACGGATGCTGTCTCCCCAGACACATGCAAACCTGGCATGCCAATGATTTACCACAAGGAAGAAAACCTTAAGACAGCAAACTACTCTGAGTAAGCTTTTCATATTCATAAATAGGACCCCTCCTCAATAACTTCATTTATTTGCATTTTCAACTGCAATTTTTTTACCTTTCTGTAGCATCCAGAGTGACAGGAAGGTGTCAGAAGTGACCATGTGCTCTAAACACCAGCAACAAGTAAAACCTCAAAGTAAGGTCTGGGTTCTGTTTGAAATTCTCACTGATTTTAGTGGAAAAAAAAACCCAAAAACCAAGCCCTAAGTGTTATGCTAACCACCTGCTTCAGCCTCTGACAAAGCACTCAGGGCACTAAACCAGCCCTGCCCCAGCTGCAGCTTTACAATAGAAACGATGTTCACCTGGACACATCAAGATTGTTTGCAACCAACAAACAGTTGGAGCAATTTAGTTTTCTTTTTAAATAGTGTTCCTATTTGCCCCTACTTCAGGAGTTTTATCTAACCTATAGCTAACCTTGGGTGAGTTTGTTTTCCCCCTTCCAGGAGTAAAAAAGTTTCTTTACATTGCAAATGTTATTTGCTAAGTCTCTTCTGTGTGTATTCTGTGCTTCCAGAGGATTAAAGAAGGAATTTTGCCACTGAAAGATTAGGAAAACAGATTTGCAGATGCAGCAATCTTGTAAAATCCTGAGCTCAGAAAAACATTCACAATGCCACCAAGAAGGAAAAATCATTTCCCATATTGTCCCAAGTCTCTTCCTACAGAGATTAAAAGGACAATGATGCACCTCCTACGTGACTCTTTTCAACTGCCTGCAGGAACAGGCCAGCTCCCATTCCCTTCCTGTGATTAGGCTCAGGATTACTTCACGCCTGTCTCTTGGTTCCTATGTTTGTCATGTTAGGCATTTTTTGCAAGGTGAACACAAGTTATTTTATTCAGAGGTGTGAAAAAAAAAACAAACCCCAAACTGGTCCTTGCTGCGTTAGTCAAGTTTCCATCACTACGAAGTGAAGCATCAATTGGGATGAAAACTCTAGAAATCACATTTTTTTAAAAATTCTTGCCAACTACATAATTACGCCTCAAATGATTTTGTGCCAGGTGGTTTGGCTAACAGATGGAATGGTATATTTGTTCACTCTTCATAAACCAAGCTCCTTTCAAAAGCTGTGAGCCAGAAGTATCTACATTACTGATTGACGTTTATATGCCTAATAATTAATTAAACTCTGGCTACACATTGCAGTGACTCCTGCAAAAAAATCATATAGAAAATATGTGATTGTGTCTTTCCAGTAACATTTTTAAATCACGGCAGATAAAAATATTGGTGTGAAATGATGCACTACAGACAAAAGAGCTTTGGTACAAAGCATCTTAGAAATGTCTAAAGCAGGACATTTTACATAACAGGGATGGAGGGGCTGAGAGATGGACCTGGGAGGTGTGAGACTCGCAGGAAGTTCAGCAAGGCCAAGTGCAAGGTCCTGCCCCAGAATGATACAATCCCAGGCACGAACACAAGGCTGAGAGGAGAACGGATGGAGAGCAGCCCTGGAGAGAAGGACTTGAAGGTGCTGGGGGACGAGAGCTGCACATGCCCAGAAACCCCCATGGGCTGATCCCCCAGCGTGGGCAGCAGGGCAGGGGAGATTCTGCCCCTCTGCCCCACTCAGGTGAGACCCCACCTGCAGAGCTGCCCCAGCCCTGGGATCCCCAACATCAGGAGGATGTGGAGCTGCTGGAGCTAGCCCCGAGGAGGCCACGGAGATGCTCTGAGGGCTGGAGCTCCTCTGCTCTGGAACCAGGCTGGGAGAGCTGGGGGTGCTCACCTGGAGAAGGAGCCAGGGAGACCTCAGAGCCTCTTCCAGGGCCTAAAGGGGCTCCAGGAGAGCTGGAGAGGGACCTGGGACAAGGCATGGAGGGACAGGACAAGGGGAATGGCTTCCCACTGCTGGAGGGCAGGGTTAGATGGGATATTGGGAAGAAATTGTTCCCTGTGAGGGTGGGGAGGCCCTGGCACAGGGTGCCCAGAGAAGCTGTGGCTGCCCATGGATCCCTGGAAGTGTCCAAGGACAGGTTGGACAGGGCTTGGAGCAACCTGGGATAGTGGAAGTTGTCCCTGCCTATGGATAGGGTTGGAATGAGATGGGCTTTGTGGTCCCCTCCAGCTCAAACCATTGCGTGATTCTATGATAAAAATTGATTAAAAATTGTTCCTGTAAGATTATTTTTCCCAATCCCAAACATCACCAAAGGCTCACTAAAACCAGCTAAGGTTAGTTTTAGTTGTGACCAGATCTAAAAAATGCAGTCAGGTTCACAAGACCCTTCCTCATACACTCAATAAAACCTCCACTCTGGAGGGAGAAATTAAACTGAGATGGAAGCACAAGATAACCACTGCTTCATCCATCCTGCATTAGGAGTTATCTGGGACTCATTCATTCCTTGCCTGCACATCCCAGAAGGAAATACAGAAACCTTTGTTGCCCATAGAATGTCCTTTCATCAGGATGTGTCACAATGATTGCGAATGTGCTCAACACACAGTGAAGGCACAAAGTAAATCCAGCCGGGCTGGAAGGTGCTGGACTTGGAGCACATGCACAGATTAACTGTGCTGAGGAGGCACAGCAGGCATTTGATGAACAGCACATGCCATCAGGCATTTTCAAGCTGGAAACAGCCTGGGTTTTCTGCTCCTGTGCCCATCAGCTGGGCTATAAAGGTACAAGAACTCTGTGGCTGAGCTGACCCCGTCCCATTAAACATTTCCCTGAACATCTGCAAACATCACCCATTTCCCAGCCCGAGTAATGATCCTCCTTATAGTCCCACCGAGCTGAGGGTAACAACTGATCCATTTCCCACCCAACCCTCCCGTGGGAAAATAGTAATTAATTTAAAAAACAAAAAATGAGGAAAGCTTTTTGTCATAGCATATTAATATCTGTACTTCTGCTATCACAGAGCTGTGCCAGAAACACTGATTTAATAGGCTCTGCAAAGCAATTACCATGCAAATAATATTAGCTAGCAATTTATTATTTTTTTAGTGAAGTCCTTGTTTTGGCTAGCAGACCACAGTAACAGATTCCAATAAAACTGGGAAATTGAAAGAAATTGCAAGTGTCTAAATAGCTGTGACACCAAACATATGAAGCAGCAGTTCTCAGCCTGGCCTATTGGTCTGCTTGTGATTTCAAATATGGACAATCTTGGGAGCCAACAAAGGAACAGCCTACACAGCAGAAAGAGAGCACTGAAGCAACCAGAAGGAAAGATACTGAGGAAAACTCTCTTTTAGTAGCGATATTGGCAAGGAGGACAAAGGAGAATAATGTAGAGGATTTAAGCCACTCAGAAAACAGCATTCCTGCCTCAAATCCTTCCTTTGCCCCTGGTTTTCTCCATAAGAAACATAGTTTTTCGAGTAAGTCTATCTTTTTTTGTGCAATATATGCTCATCTATTTATAGTACAAGGCTGGAAACTTGCTTAGATTAACTGAAATGTTAAGCTCCATGTTCAGCTTCAGAAGTTGCCCATTGATCCTCTTGCCTTGGATTGATCAGAGCAATAGGATTTTACCTAAATCACTTTTGTGCTCTTCCTGTGACTACCAGAAAATGAACAAAGTTGCTTAGCTCACACCAGAGTGCTGTGACAGTCACAAAATTAAGGAAACTGCACACTGCAAGACTTAAAATATTTAATTCCCATACAAAAGAGCTACTGACAGCTGTGTACTTTGAGACATAATAACGTGGCTAACAATTCAATGATGCCTCCTAGGAAATCTGGGACAGGAAAACATGTCATAGTCAAGCCTGTCATCCCTGGAAAGACCTTTGAAGATCATCATGTATGCATGCACTTTCTGAGCACGGCCAGCAGAAGACAGAAAGGTCACTGGAAAGCTGGTAAAAAATGCCAATAGCAAAGGAGATGAACAATTTTTGCACAAAACTTTCAGACTATTTGAGACAGTGAAAACCTCACCATATTTCCTGCACTCAGTTCATTACAGGACTGGATCAAGAAGCACAGGAAGGGTAATGGGAAGATCCTGTGCTGTGTAAAGCAGATTTGTGCACAAGCTCAGAGCCTGTTACTGAATCCATCTTAATATAAGTGAACAAACATAAATGTATCATAAAGCATATTCCTTCTTTGAAATAAATACCACTCTCTTAATGTCTTTATATCTCTAATAATCTTAATGATCTTAATTAGTATTAATCTCTTAATTATGTTAATCTTATTTTACAAGGATACCTATGCTGTCATGATAACTGAATTAATACTTCAGCATTTTGCAGTTGAAATCTGCCTCATTTCCTCAACAGTTCTTCAGGCAGAATGGCAGCTGACATGACAAAATCAGGCAGGAACACATTTGGCATTTGCCACAAACCTATATCAAGATACATAGTCTTGGCTCTGTAGCTTTGCCAAGGAGTAGGAGTATTCCCAGGCAAGGATCCCAGTTTTAGACACCAGAGTTTTAAATACCATATAGGTGGTTAATAAAGCATCAGCTCCCTACACCTGAATTCAGAGCTCAGTGTCAAAGCCTGCATGTATTTTCACAAACTGGTGGCTCATAGTGCTGGGCTGATTCTGTCACTGCTCTTTCAGATGTGACACTTTTGGCAGAGCACAAACCCAGGGTCACTGAGGAGAAGGTGCCATTGGCATTGCTGTTCACACCTAATGTGAACAGTAGGGTGTCTCCCCATCCAAACACGGATCAAGGGCTGTTTTTTTCCCAGGGAATGGAGGTTGGCCTAGAACTGCTGTGGCAATAAAGTCTGAAAACACAAAATCTGTAGGTGAGCTGATTTCATCCCTCACCACAGGAGCCCTGGAGGAAGCCAAGCTAATTGAGCATAGATTGCAACCTTCCATTCTATGTAGGCTTTCACAGCCAAAAGGTTATTTCTGGACCTGTCCTAGGTCTAGAAGTTGGTAGATCAGCTCAGTTAATTTCCAAGTCTGAGTTTATCACAGGAATCCATAATTACACCAGGATCACAGAGGAACCAGAACCTCTTTGGTTACGGAGCTCTTTCCTTTGCCTCATTCCACAGATGGGAGCTCGGCGTGGCTGATGCTGATTAAACTGGAGCACGTCTGGAGAGATCTGGAGACAGATTTTTTTATTTTTTTTTTCCCCCAGACACATCACTCCATCAAGGACTTGGCTCAATCTCACACCAATCTCGAATTGTCACCTATCAATGCACTGCTCCCAAATAAGCTTGTTGTTTCATTTCACTGTCAGTGGCTATCTTTGCTTATTAGACAGCTAATAGAACATAAACCCAGGTGATTAGACCATTCCCTTGGAACTCTGTGAAAGAGGTTAGGGATTGGAAACATATCAAAGCCACCAGAGAAGAAAAAAAAAAAATTGTTTTACTTCTGCCATGGTAACTGAAAGACTTGATTCTCAGATCACAGTCTGGTTAATCCAGAAGGTTTCTACTGCTCTAGTGATGTTGCAGCCTTCATTTTTCTGGAAGTTTCTGCTAAATTTGTGTATTCAGCTGGCTGACTTGAGATTTTTCAAAGATAAGCGAAGATTCTCCAGAATTATGCTGGCAAGGGAGGATCAGTTCCCCCAGGTATCTGGAGAATTCTTGTGAGTGTGAAGCCAGGGCTCTGGACACATTTCCTTGCACGGATAGAAAATGAGTGGTTTCACATTTCAGAGCCAAGAAGGAACAGTCTCGAGCCACACAAGGACACACCTCACCAAAGAGGACAGCAGCCTGCTGAATGTGACTTTGAGCAGCTGCTTCTGGAAGCAGCCATAATTTCAGCAGTAAATTCCACTAAAATAACTGAAATCACCTCCAGCAAGGTCCTTTACCTCTGACTGATTGTGCAATACGAGTTTCCCCAGCAGGGCTCAGCAACTGTTGCACTCTAAATTTGCACCCCACTTCAGAGAAATTTCCTCAAGTAGGTAATGTCTTTTGAAAATATAGATTTGCCTAATGTCAGAAAAGAAAAAAGAGCTCCTTGTAATAAGGTACTGCCACCAGCATATCAAATGGCTGAATTAAAGCTAATTGAATACTTTCAGTCTAGGCTGGTCCCACCAGTCTGTAGAACAGCATCAGATGATATTCATGGGATAAAGAACTCTATTCCAGACAAAAGTGGCTCTGAAAAACGACACCAGATTTCCAAGTCTTTTGTAAGGGAAACTGTTCAATCGTCCTCTCAGTCTATGCAGAGTAAGATAAAAAGCAATCAGCTCAATTTGCAACAAAAGAGATTTGGATTCCATATTAGAAAGCATTTGCTAACTGTAAATACAGTTCAGCACACGAGATGAAGAAAGTTCTATTTGTGCCCAGAATTTTGGCATTTTAATCCTTTATTGCAACTGAACTGACTTAAGACTCTTCCAAAAAACTGTTGATATTTTATTGCTTTTTAGGAACTGGAACATTTTGCATTCTACTTCGAAAAATTAAGACCTTCTTCACTTATGTCATCTCATAATATTCTCTTAATTTAAAGAAACCTACACACACAAATATTTAACTGAAATATGTATGTTTACGCATGTGTATTCACAAGTTTCTGACCGC
Source organism: Vireo altiloquus (assembly GCA_013396875.1). NCBI lineage: Eukaryota > Metazoa > Chordata > Aves > Passeriformes > Vireonidae > Vireo > Vireo altiloquus. The sequence continues at coordinate 376,998 of VZRF01013632.1, forward strand.
ACACAAAGTGACACGTAATTAAATCATTAAATTGGATTAAGGGAATTGTCTGGGAACATCTAACCTTTACATTAAAGCTGGTGTGTAGAAATCTCTGAGCTGGGATTCTGAGGTGTGAAGTTACTGAGTGGCCACCAGCCCCAAGCAGGTCTGTGGGCAGCTGTGGTGAGAATCTCACAGCAGGGTTTGATATAAAAGGTGGTGTCACTCTGAGCAGCACAAACTCACACTTTTCCTTGGAAGTGCATCCACATATTGTAACTAATTCACTCTGCACAGACTGAACACTACTGGTATTCAAGGTAATGGAAATTCCTGTTGATTGACAGCACAGGCCAACCATTGCTTAGTGATTTTGAAAATAAAGTGTAATTGGAGACTGAAACAAGGACATGCTGTCAGCTTTATTCTATTTCCTTGTTTTATATATAACATAAAGGTAGACTAGGACAGAGCTGTAAATCCCTGGGTTTATTTTATTAAGCTTGCAGTTTATAAATTCGACTATTTTTGATCCCTGCTTTTTTCAGTTGCTTTCATTCCAAGAGTTTTTGTTCTTCTGGTTTAAAGAAGGAAGATGGCCAGAACAAAGAATGGGCATCACTAACTCAAATTGTTCATATTCAGAGCAGGACTAAAATTTTAACAATTCCAAATGGGTTTGACAACAGGGATATGGAACAGCTTAATTCAGCAATGTCTTTATACTTCCATTTTGTAAAATATTGTATACAAGTGTATTAAACATTGTTATTTAGAAGCTAAAATGACAGGAAAAAAATGGAAAGCATTTTAAGAATCTATTTAGCTCACTTGCCTGCAAAAATTCCAAATCAATTGTATCATTCTTGACAAATGTGGCTATTATCAAAACCTGCCACTGATAAGGATTTTGCAGCATCCTCAGGCAAAATCCTTCTGTGCTGTATTCTCATTACTCCTATTACAGTGCCCTTAATTCTAATCTAAACGTTCCCTGCTGAAATGTTATTTCAGAACCATTTCTCCTGTCCAGTAGGAAAATGAAACCTGTTTATTCTATTCCACTTTGCAGCAGCATTTTTTGTCATTCAGGACCTGGGAAAAAAATGGGTGCAATTTTCACTTCTCCAGACAAAACACCAGGTCACTCAATCTCCTCTCATAGGTCATATTTTTTCCTAGGTCTTTGATCATTATTTTTATGTTCCTTTTCAAACAGACTTTATCTTTTTGAAGTCTGTACCCCAAACTGACACCACATTCAGCAGTGCTCTTACCTGGGCTGGGGTGATACGCCCTGCTTAGACCTGGCTGGCCCAGGAACAGGTTATGGTGCCTGTAACTCACCTACATCCCTTTTAAAGAATCACTGCACCCTGGGTTTGTTGTCTGCTTTTATAAAATGTGTATTTGTTTAGGTAAAGATATGAGGGAAGAAGATCAAGGAAACGTATTTAGGATGACAAGAGGGCTGGAGCACCTCTGCTGTGAGGACAGAGGGTGCTCACCTAGAGAAGGCTCCAGGGAGACCTCAGAGCCCCTTCCAGGGCCTAAAGGGGCTCCAGGAGAGCTGCAGAGGGACTTGGGACAAGGGATGGAGGGACAGGACACAGGGAATGGCTTAACACAAACAGAGGGTCAGTTTATTTGATATATAATTGTTCCCCATGAGGTTAGGGAGGCCCTGGCACAGGGTGCCCAGAGAAGCTGTGGCTGCCCCTGGATCCCTGGAAGTGTCCAAGGCCAGGCTGGACAGGGTTTGGAGCAAAGTGTCCCTGCCCCCTATCCATGGCAGGGGGTTGGAATAAGATGGGCTTTGTGATCCCTTCCAGCTCAAACCATTCTACAATTTCATAATTTTACTTTCTTATGAATAAATATTGAAGCTTGGCATATCAACGCTTACAAGTAATTGAAAAAAAAAATCCCATTGTGTTTTGTTTAATATCTCAGTTGCATTCATAAAGTTCAGTTCTGACAATACTGTGTCTATATGAAACCACATTCTTTTCAGGAACCACTTTTCTTTAAGTGAAGCAGATCGTTCATCTAAATTGATCACACATAAATACATTTGCACAAGCAGAGCTGTTCATTCATATGCCTCTTTCAGCCAGGCACTTAACCCTATCCTTAACCAGAAATACACTTTACAGTGACCTAAAACTGGGAATGAGCCATTCAGTTGAGAATAATAAATCCTCTCACAACCTGAAGTCTGCAAATGCACCATATTGGAAAAGACTTTTAGAAATTATTTTAGGACAATTCTGTTTCAGAAAATAATTTACTCATCAGAACCATTATATACTGGACAAGACGCTGCTAAACAATAACATTTTATAAGTACTTTGAGGATTTTTTTTATCATATGAAGGTTTCATTTTGTTCTCCCTCCCAGGGAATGGCAACTCTCCTGACAGTGCTGCAGTGCTTCCTCTGGATGAGGCCCAAGTAAGCTGACATTTGAGAGACATCACAGAGCTGAGAGGAACTATATTAATTATCATGGAAAGTCAATGATGACTTTAGAATAGCTCAAACAAAATTAGATAATTCAGTACTGTATACAACATGTTAGGGTTAAATTACACCCCAAATACTATTTTAAGCTCTGGTCTTTGTTGTAGATTTTGATTAGACTTTTTTTTTAATTTAAAAAAAAAAAACCAAGCAGCAAAAAACATACCAGGAATAATGCTTTAATGACAATATGAATATTCAGATGGGAGATGTGAAACCTAAAGCTCTGTAATGACCTGATTCAAAGGTCACTGAAGCAAACAGAGAAACTTCACATATCATAAAATCACATAATGGTTTGGGCTGGAAGGGACCACAAAGTCCATCTCATTCTACCCCCTGCCATGGGCTGGGACACCTTCCACTAGCCCAGAGTGCTCCAAGCCCTGTCCAACCTGGCCTTGGACACTTCCAGGGATCCAGGGGCAGCCACAGCTTCTCTGTGCCAGGGCCTCACCACCCTCACAGGGAACAATTTCTCCCCACTATCCCATCTCTCCCTGCCCTCTGGCAGTGGGAAGCCATTCCCCCTTTTCCTGTCCCTCCATGCCTTGTCCCAAGCCCCTCTGCAGCTCTCCTGCAGCCCCTTTGTGCACTGGAAGGAGCACTAATTTCCCCCCAGAGCCTTCCCCCCATCCAGGCTGAACATCCCCAACTCTCCCAGCCTGGCTCCATGGGAAATTTGCTGCAGACCTGATATTAATCAGCCAAGGATCAGCCCTTAATTTCAGTACACACAAAGGTATCTCACACTTCTGATTTTTAACACTAATTCCCTGTGGTATTTTTTCTTCCCTGCCTTGAAACAGCTGTGTGCACACAAATCTCCCCTTCCTCATCTCCGAGGCTCACGACTTTGGGCTGTTCTTTCTTATGCAGTTTGCCATGCAAACAAATTTTCTCCACATTCTCCTTGCCTGAATTTTTTTGTTCCATCCTATCTTGCCTGTTTGCAGACCTGGCACCAGCATCTCTTCCTTGTCTCTCGTCTCCAGCTTTATCCTCTTCCACATTATCACAAGCAAATCATCTTCATGTGACCTGTCCAGAAAGGGTCTCTCAAAATCTACTTTCCTTGCAAACAGACCTGAATTTATGACTAATTTCTCCACATCTAGCCACATCCTTGTATTTTTTCTTTTTATCTATTAAAAGTCTTTTTCTTCTCGTTTTGCTAATCTGATGTACACAATTACTGCGAATACATTGCATCCTCAAGGCTCACTTTTACTCAAACCATGTATTAAGCTAGAATACCTTCCAAATATAGTGAATTTCTAAGTATAGCTGTGATATCAGATTTTCAGACATTTGATCCAGTTTCTGCTTGGGTTGTAATCTCTCTGGGACATGCTTTGTGTCTTCATTTGCATTCTATATGTAACATTTCAAAAATTACTTTTTAAAAATGTCAATTTTGTTGTTGTTGTCACTTGTGACTTTAGCATTAAAGCTATATCACAGTTAGTATTTGGAAAAGTTCAGTCTTTAGGAAGTTTCTTTTCAGTCCTAATTCGGGCAAAATTTGACTAGATTTAATGAAATCTCTGACTAAATCCAGACTGATGTAATACATCAATCTGTGAACACTGGAAATTTTCCATGACGTAAATGAATCCAGAGGAATAATCTCGAGACATATTATTAACAAGAACATTTATATATACGACTTAATGCTAAAGACTATCTTGATTGGAGATACTTTTTTTGTATATGTGTGTGAGTAACCACAGCCTGGTACACCCTGAGCTTTACTGCTTTTCCATTACAGTTATTCCCAAAAACGATTCCCATGTGGAAGCAGACAGAAGTGCTGATTAGAATACATTAGAAACTTTATTTGGTATATTCAGGATTAAATATATATTTTTATGAACATTCTTTTTTAATAGTCTCGTTTTCAGACTTCAGAGCAAGGGCTGCCAAGTTTTTGAGTCCAATCAATTTCTTTGTGAGGTCACATGAGTAATTTGGATAGACCATCCTGGTATTTCACATGGACACTCAAGGACTGTTAAAAGCAGCAGCTCATCTCTTCATTCCAATGCAATCCCCAGCTGAATTAATGAATTCACTGCCTGTTCTTGAATCTTTCGTGTTTGATTTAGCTCAGGCAGGGTAAGCCCCACATATAATCTCCCCCGGCACCTCTCTCCCTCCCCATATATAAGTGTATATATAAGGTAATATATACAATATAAATATATAGAGATGGATATCTATATTCATGCTGACTGATATTTCTGTTCCAGCCATGCTACTCACTATCAGTAATGATAATCCTAAGAATTCCTTGAATTTCTTTTATTGCGTTTACAATAATTTAATATTATCAAGGAGTTAATATTTATCAGCTTGAGCTTTTAGAACTAATTTTACCAGCAGAGAATGTGCCCACCCTGCTAAAAATACAGACGCAGTGGAGAGAGAGAGCCTTTAGGAGAAAATAAGTTTCTATTATAAGGACAGAGACAAAATACTTCCTTTAGTCCCTCATTAGTTACCTATTTTAATTGAACTGATGCCATTGTTTTGCCTTTAGCAAACACAGAACTTTGGTGAAGGCTCAGCAGTGATCCCCAGTCAGGAGTGGCAAAGATCCCAAAGAGATTTCAGCCTTTTCAGATAATAATGCTGCTGCTGAAAGCTCCTTTGCCAGGATCTTTATATGGCTCTGCTAAAACATTTTTCTTTCTGACTTGCCAGCAGCCAAACTAACAAGACTTCAGTGACAAATGATCTGTTTAACCCTCCAGAAAGGAATCCCAACTTGGTTTTTAAGAGTGTTTCCATTTTTATGTCTGAACAACCAGACAAAGACATATCACCTTTCAAGGAAAGTGATGATGCAATCTCAACGTTTGGAGAAGCATCTCAAAAATATAATTTCACATCAGTCTTTTGTCTTTTTGTTTGATTTCTTTTGGGAAAAGAAGAAGGTATTTACAGAACACAATAAAAATCTGATCTACAGTGGTGAGATTGCCTTAAATTTCATGGACACTCTTTCCCTAAGTCAGAAGAACAAACTAATTATCTATGGTTTTAACTTTCAGAGGTGGAGTCTGGAAAAACCACACATCTCAGATTTTAAGTGTCATTAAGAAGTTCATGCAAACACAGAGTCAGCAAGAACAGGTGTAGATGAGACCTTTGGAGGCTATTCAATATTTCCCTTGCTCCATGTCATTGTTTCAGGACCTTGTGTCAGCTGGAGGATTTTTTGGTTTTGAATCTCAGACTTTTAAACAAAGTGAGTTTTGTTCTATTTGCTAAGTTTATCTTAAAAAAAAGGAAAAGTTTTATTTGGTAAGAGATGTCCTTCTGTAATGAATTATTGACTAAAGCAGTTAATTTTCACAGATGCATAAAAAACCAAACTAGGAGATATCTGCAAAGTCATCTTGTACTGATACAGCTCTCAGAGAAGGCAACAATATCTTACTGACTTTAGCATCAGATCTATTTCTTCTGGTTCAAGGAAATTATTTTTATCTAAAAGCAGACTGGTCAAGGGACTTTTACTCATTATGTTTCCTGAGCTGGAGTAAGTCCATGTTTGTCTTGACCCTCTTAGTCAAGACATTGTTGATTTTCAGCTTTAATCCTCCTTGTATTCATTTAGTTCTTCTCACAAACCACTGGAACTAAGAGTTACATAATCAGCTTCAACGATTTTCCTTTTCTTTTTTTCTTTTTTTCCCATATCCATGCTTTTCAAACACCTACATACATATCACATCCTCCTGAGTTGCTCCAGATCCAATGTTTGAACTAATTCTTCATGACAGGATGTCAATGTCAAGCATTATTGAACAGAGGCAGTGATTGCCAAATGTCATATTCCAGCATCTTCCCAAGCAAACTGTTGAGAGCTGATTGAAGGGAGGGTCTGATTCTGCTGCACTTACCTACTTTTCTAAAAATAGCTTTTTAACCTCTTTTTTCTCTAACATTGGTTTCTGTTTCTTTGCTGTGAAGGGTGAAACAGTTCATTGCTCTGAGGGCTTATATGAGAATTATGTTCAATTTTCATCAGTGGAGCAGAAAAAGCTGTGAAGCCAAGGCACAGCAAAGATACTCTTGACAAATAATGTGAGGTCTGCTTTCCTTTCCCTTCACAAATGTAATGGGAATGAGATGATGGTGCAGTTCAAAGGAAATTTTCACAGGCCCTTGAAAAATAAACATGGAGCCCGAAATTGTCTTTAAATTTTGAATCAAATGTACTTTAACAACTACTGTTAAGGTGGATGACTCATAAAGAGATGGTATTACACAGGTAGGAAAACAAAATTGTGAAAATGAAGTGGATTTATTTTTAAAACTACCATAATATATTGCTGAACCATTTTTATATACATACATCTTAAGAAAACAATGACAAAAATTCAAGCCAGGCCACATAAGTGGCAATCTGGCATAATTAATACTCTTTTTGACAACTGTGAAATTCCTGTTTCCAATTTGTAATTCAGCTGAGCTGACGACAGATTTCTCTTCATCATCACTGATTTATGAGCTCATCTTGTCAATTTTTCCCCCCCTTCCCACACTATTTACACAAGCTGAGGCAGTTTTTTCATCCTCAAGAACAAAGGGCAGCATTTCAAGAAACACTATCAAATTGTGTAAATCCATAACTGCCTTTTGAAATTAAGCAGATTTTGTCTGGATGCCACAGCTCGAGTACTCTAAGGAAAGGACATAAACAGAAACCAAAACTAAAAGAGCACCATATGATCTGAATGTCTCTGACATCTTTCTCTTTTTTTTCCCAGGCTTTTGGATTTTAGTTTGGTTTTTAGCTTTTTTATTTATTTAATTTATTGGTTGTTGGTTTTCTATTAGATGGAACCTGATAATTTGCTCATATTCTAATAGAAGGACTTTTATGAGAAGCAAATGAGTTGTTGGATCATTAATTAGTACACTGCTCCTAAGAATATGATTAATAAGATGAGTAATAATTCATCTAACATTGATATCATCCAAAGAAGAGAAATAAGTATCTATTTAGGTATTTATAAAATATTAGCTGATAATGGAATATTTCACATTCCAGAGTTAAGAAGGAAGATATTAAAGAGTAACCCCAATAGAAGCTGGAGATTTGAATCAGAATGTTTAATGGGTTTGTGTTAGAGAGTATTAACAGATCTAGTTGGTCAGTGCTCTAGGATGGAATGGGAATAAGTACACAAAGAAAAATGGCCTTAAAAATGCCTTTCAGAATTCCAACCAAACAGAAGGGGAAAAGGGGTTTCTTTACTATAGTTATTTTGGAGCTGGAATTTTTAAAACTTCTCTTTTTAGGCAGAGAAACCCCACTAAATACACAAACATTTTTAAAAGTCTAGCATTTAATTTCTCGAAATAAAGCTTATCACCCAGTTCTTCTTGTCTGTCCTTCTTCTTTTACAGCTGCTATCATCTTTTTGATCTCACACCTCCAATCCCAAGGATAAGGCTTGGAAGACAAGAGTGTAGACACTCAATTATGATCCTTTTATTAGCAGGTAGTCTGTGTCCTTGTATGGAGCTGCACAACAGAGGCAGGTAAGAGAGCCTGGCTGATTCTTCTGATTAGCTGAATAATCAGGCAGTTGTTTCTTCAAATGCCCTTGCCTGATATGATACAGTTTATTATCAGCTTCCTTACACTGCCTGCTCTCTAAATACTCCTCTCTCTATTCTAATCTCTTCCTTGACTCAGGAGAATATATCTTTTCCTTTACTTTTCTTCCACTGAAATTGTCAGCATCTCTCACAGTGCTTTGACCTCTTGGATCAAGGTAATTGAATGCTTATCTCTAATTTAAATGATTTTATTTAAAGTTTCATTTCAATATCGGTCTTATTTTACACCACATATGAGACACACAAGTTTCTATAACCCTGCCAGGAAAGGAAATTTCTACAGAAACACCAGGGTCAGTTAATGTTTCCAGTTCACTTATCAAACATCACATTAATTCATTTAGCCTGAAATTCATACAGGAATTTGTTAATTGTATTCAGAGGTCAAGTTCTACAGAAACCTCATAAGAAGGATGTTGTGTAAGAGTTTCTTGAGTAAATGCTCCAGAAACAGTGGTGTGGAAAATCCACTGTCTTTAAACAACTGTATTTGTAAGGACAAAGTTATTTAATTTGAATAACTGCCAGGTCCATCACTTTTTTGTGCTTCTTTTTTCTCTTGGTCCTACAGTGACAATTCACTTTACCTGTCTCAAATGCTAGAAAAAAATAAAAGAGTGAAAGTCATTTTGTTGATGTAATTTATGGAGCTAGTTTAGAAAAAACATAGAATGTCAGCAAAGGGAACTATTTTTATCACAGTTTATTGTTTAACAACCCTTCACGGTCATCAAATTTAGTGCAGCTATAAAATGGAAGGCAGCTGCAGGGGATGAACCAGCAGTTAAAAAAGACTAAAGAGCCAAAAATTATCCAATCCCCCATCTCCCCAATGCACTAATATTGCATGGAAGTGAAAAGAAGCATATATCCAGTTTTTACAAAAAGTTGTCAGAGTTCTAAAATTACACAGTTTTAGGATGCCATTTAAGCAATTCTTAAAATGAGAGGAGTGAGTGACTGTCCAGAGCTGCAAGCTGAGTTGCTGTGCTCAGAAATCAGCAGTGAAGTCCTCACGGGCCTGAGGTGAAGTCCACAGAAGAATGTTGTGACATGTATCAGACAGAGAGGACCAAATTCACACCTCATGGGAGCTCCTGAATTTCATTAACATCTGAGGAGTTGGGCTAATTTCCATCGCAGTAATACAGAAACCTAACGGATAACTGAAAATTGTTAATGGCCCAAGCCCCCAGAAGCTAAAATTTCATAAAAATAATATTGTAGGGGTGTTGATCTTGTTTTTGTCCAATTTGTATCCTTATGTCATGTGAAACAATCATTGGGCTCATTCTCCAGTTTACTGGGGAAAAAAAGGAATTGCTTGAAAACCCTTGCATTTTTTCCCTGTTTCATTAGGTTTCATCTCACCACCAAGTATTTGGCTCTGTATTGACTATTTTTGTCTTTCTGCTTCCATTCCTGCTGCTGTCAAAGCCCACATCCCTTCTCTCTCCCACTGAAATCTCCATCATCAGCTCTGCCCTTCAACCTCCCTACCTGCTCCTCTTCCCAGCACTCTGCAGGATTTCACCTCCTCCCCTGGAGTCGAAGATACACCTCAAAGATTTGGGCATCAAAAAATACCTCTGCGAAAAGCTTGCGAAAATCTTAAGGGAAAGGAAAATCACCACAAGGAGTTGGAAAGCTATTCCAAGGAGCAATGAAGGAGAACCTTTGCAGACCTGGCTGAAAACCTCCAAGGCAGCACAAGGCACAGCATCAGGGCAGACTCTATTAATGCTTGGCTGAGTAGTATTTAGCTGAGAAATCTGCTGTGTGTAGCAGCCAATAAATATTTGATCTGTGCTCTTATATTGCGTGTATAGGGCTTGCAGAGCCTCTCTGCACTCAGCAAAAGGTGACCAAAAAAAGGATATACAAGGCTACGTTTTCCTGATGATTTTCCCAGTGACAGAGCTGGTGGCCCATGATCTTACATTGCGGCAAGAATAACCCAATCCCAGCCAAAATACCACCAATTCTGAAGAAAAATCACAGCCATTGTGAGCATTTTCCAGCAGCTTCCTAAGTACTGGCTGTATTTATGCAGGCTGACAATTCAATTTTATTTTATGAATGCTGTTTTATCTTCTATTTTGTGCTGCAGCCTTCAAGGGAGAAGCAAACATTCCTGCTTCGGCCACAGCATTGAATGTGGAGAACAATCAGAGTCTGTGAGGCAGCTGATTTTTCATTCAAATGGAAACAGCATGGCACAAATAGTTGGCCACTACTCCAAAGAATCCATCCTGCTAGGTTGCTTTATAATCCTTCATTTAAGGATGGATCACCTGGTTCCTTTCCCTGCTTTTTTTGGAGATGTTTTCAACTAACACTCCATTACTGCCAGGATTCAGGACCAATTTTTAATAGTCTGTTTTTTACTTGTAGCATTTGGTATTTTCCTAAGGAACTGGAATTTCTTAGAAGGTGCTCAAAAACACATCTTTGAGTAGGAGGCCCATGAATTCTCCTCCTGTGGATAGTTTTGAAGTCAGCCAAGAGAAAGTGGTTTTGGTTGTGGGTTGCTTTTTCTTTGAGGATAGATTAAAATCAAGACAAAATATGATCAGCAGGAGAAGAAAAAAAGGAGTCTCTCAGTTGCTAAATGACCTGCCATAGCCTGATAGCCATGGTCTAATGCTATTTACTCCACTTTTTTTTCCTTTCTTTTTTTTCTTGGAAAACCTTATCAAAGTGACAAAACCCATTTAAACCTGAAAGAAAACACGGCAGACATGAAGCACTTCTCTACGATCACATCCAGTTAACTCTTCTCCTCACATCTTCCCTTTGGCTGTATGTGGGATTTCTACATACTGGACCTTATTATCCCTACATTTCAGAGACCTTTGATGTCTCTGTTCACATTTTGCAAAGAGACTTTTGTTTTCAGTTCTGAGGGTCACTCTAACATCAAAAAGCCCTTGTTGATAATCAAAAGCCTAAAGTTTTCTGTGTCTCTGGGTCTTTGGCTTCCAAATACCTACAAAAAAATCAGTGCAAAAGGGACAGCATGGAATTTCATGGAATCACAGAATTTCTGAGGTAATTTACCCAGATATTCTTGGCCACTAACAATATAGAGGCAGTGCTAATCAGAAATCACCTTTTAACAAGTGCCAAATTTACACACACATCAGCTTTGGTCTTATCATCCCTGAGTAATGAAGTCATCCAGGTATTTCAAAAACATTTCTCCATGTCTTTCATGCCACAAGAAAAAGAAGTGCTTTCTCTTAAGGAAACATTTTCCATACATATCAGAATATTTCAGTTCATTGTATGCATCAAGAAGTGAACATAACAAAGGAAAAAAAAAATATATATCCTTGCTGGAGGATTGGAATATATGATGTTCAGGATGAAGACTGGGCTATTCAGGAAAGGGTCTGTGTAAGCTGGTAGCTGATGTTAGACTGGGATGGGTTCCTCTAAATCAGGGAGCCCTTTCCAGCTCCCTACTTTCTAATCCTGAAGTCTGGTGGTGGGTTGAAGGAGAATATTTTATACAAGCTAACAATAATATCCTTACCAATACTGGACCTGTGGGTGCTTGACAGCAAATGTTTTACGTGAGACTGCAGAGCAGTCTGCATTCCTGCTTCCCCATGCTCCTGCAAACCTTCACACTCCTCAGGTTTGTTTTTGTCAAAAAGATATTTCCACTTCTTTGTACAGAATAAAGAGCTCCAATAGGAGCACGGAAAATAATTACAAAATAAAATGAGAACAAAGCTGGAAAATGAGTGTAACGCAGATCTGCATTTATGGCTGAAATCAGCCTGGCGTGAGCACAGCAGGGGCACAATGGGAAAGTCCTGGAATGCAACGACCAAGGCTTTGGAAATAAATTGAAATCATAACTGGGAGGGAAGAGAGGTGGCTCCTTCACATTTTTTGCAGTGCTATGGAATATTCTCTAGTTCCAATTCGTTCCTGAGCTAATTTCAGAGTTAGTGCTACAAAGGCAGAATATCAGAAAATGGAATAAATAAATTACTTGAATTCATTCATTAAAAGGGGAGACATAGTGCTGGCATAAACCTATTACTCTCAGCTTACTCACTGGCCTGGTTACATAATTTTTCTAGACTTGTTCATGACACTCTGTGTCTCAAACTCACAGGTGACAACGGAGCTAGGAAGATAAACTGATCCACAGACACACATTTTTTCCGTGCTAATCCTCTCCTTCAAAGAACACATAAACAACAGCACCGAGAACTCCTACATAAATCACACAACTCCATACCTTTTCCACCTGCATATTTTTTCTAATCCTATCTTAAGAGATGTTGTGATTCTCCACAAGAGAAAAAGGAAGCTGTGTCTGCAGATGAATAGCAAACAGAAAATGAAATACCCCATAGAAAGTCAATGTTTGGGATTTTTTTTCTTTCTTTAAATTAGAAAATCCTGATTCATCAGTATTGGACAGTTTCATCAAGATTCTATTTCCCTTTCCTGAACTCACTCTCTGAAATGAGGAAGACAAAGAAAAAATAATTCAAACAGACAAAGAGTAGAATAAATAATTCCCCTTGTTGCACACCAACGAATGTTTAACTGTGCATGCAAACTGAAAGTTACAATGGGAGACACAAATTCCACACTTTCATTGTTTTGATTTCCAGGTTCAAATTCCTGTATCAGTTCAGTTGCAGCATTTCCAGTACTTCAGTTACTCTGTGGTAAAAGGCTGCTGTAGGTCTGTGTTTCAAAATACCTTTTGCATTCCACAAAACACCTTCATGGCATAAGAATTGGCTTTTTAAACCCTCATTTTCAGTAGTCTGTTCTGGTATACAAACACACAAACACACACATATGTGCAAATAAACACAAATAAACCAACAAGGGCAGCAGGCAAATGAACGGCAAGACTGAAAGCCACAGAGCAACATGTGGAATTATGATTTGATTGAAACAGATTATTTCCATTATTAGAGCTAGAACTCTATTAATATTAAGGCTAAATAACTGCAATGCTTAATTATTTGATTAATCAGGCAACAAGCTCTTCTTGGATCCTCTCAATAAACTATTATAGACCATCAAGGCTCTGATCTCTCATGGCTGAGATGCTGGGACAGCAAATCATGCAGAGAGGTAGATTTTTCCCCTCCTATATTCTTTCTTCAAGGCTGAAAATACACATTTTGAGAAGATGGGGAGAAGAAATTCTGAGCAAATCAGGCCATAAAATTGTACAATAGTATACAGTTATGAAAAAAACTTCCTTTTTTTTTAATTTTTTCTTTTTGTTTTTTTTAACAAGGTATATATGTTTCGAAGTCTAGACATTTTAACATTAGACACAAACATTACAGCTTTTAGATTGTACCTGAGCTGAGATTATGTGTAACCCAACCAGAATCTGATTCAATTGATTTTTAAGACCCTTAACAGTCTTCCAAACTACACACCTGATCCATTTAATTCTGCCTGCTGCCAGGTACCAAAGGGATTATGGCTTTGCACCTGCTAGAAGTAATTGATTTAGGATGAGAGAAGTCTAATTCTAAGCACAGAAGTGATAACCAGATGGGGATGCATTCCTCAAAGAAGTCCATGTCCTCTGCATGAATAAACAATGACTTAGGGAAAATTAAACCTGGCTGTTGACTCTGAAGGCTGTTGAGAAAGATGCTGAGCCCTGGCAGTGAAACATCAGTGATATCAATGCCATTCTCAGAAAGAATCCTGAAAATCTGAGGATTGCACTGAAGGCTGTAGGGGGAAGTCCATACTCTCTCCATACTGAGGCTTCCCAAATTGTTTATCTGAGCCCTGTAAAGCTGATAAAGAGACACCAACAGCTCTTTTTAGGCTAAGCAGTACAATAAGCAATTAGTAGAATAGAAAATTCAATATTAAGTGCATGGTCTGACAGCCCCACTCCCAGGAGTTTCCTGGTGCCCACCACAGAGGGGCTGCTGGAGATCACCAGATGCACACACTTTGTTTTACTGCCAAACAAGTAACAATAACAGCTGAAAACAAATGAATCTATTAGCATGGATTAAATGGGGAAGGAATTAAAAAATAAATTAATCCCTCCTAGTCAGAAGAATCAGAAAGAAAACTCATCAGCAACATTTCTGCAAAGAGTCAGGGTTTATAAAAGAAGCTTGAGACCCTTTTCACTTCAGAAGCCTATTAACAAAGTTAATCTACAGTGTCTTTTTACTAATTTTTAGATACCCAAAGTGAATGTGATTATGTCTTAGAGGTAATTATTTATACAATAAACCATCAGATATCACCAACCTAAGAAACTGTTTTGACCACCTATTTCAAACGGACTGAGTTTTAAAGGTTAAATTGAGCTTTCTACTGTAAAAATACAGACTGTTATAAACTCTATGGAAAAAAAAAATATGGCCTATATAATTTTTATCATAATTAAAATGTCATGACATTCAGTCCATAAGATACAAAGACCCTTCTGAAAATTGAAAGGAAAAGAGATTTTGAAATAAATGACATGACCTTCCGTTCTTTACCACTGAACAGAAATTAAGGTGAAATTACATGTTCCTAATACCCAGATTGCATTCACATTTCACACACAAAAAAAAAAAAAAACAAAAAAAAAAAAAAAACAAACCCAAACTGCTGAAAGCATTTACAAGAACTCCAGAAGAATTTGATCCCCTACATTCTTGGAAATCTAAAAGTTTGGATGATAATATAGCACACTTATCAGAACCATATATGTAATACCAACATTCTTTTAAAAGGCTCTTTAAAAATCTCTAACATCACTGCAGAAAATCACCCCATCTTTGTTAGCATCTGTGACCTTCAGTAACTCAACCTCTAAAATATCATAAATATGCATTTCCCACCTATTATCAGTAAGAAACAAAGGTGAGCAGCAGGTGTGGGAATTTACAGCCTTCACGGTGTCTGAGGACAGATTGCAAACTCCTATCCTATCGAGACCATTTCCCACTGAGGTATTGGTGCGTCAAGGCTTGAAATCAAACACTGGTCCCGTGGTCAACACACCATTTTTCTTTCCAGCATATCATTTGGTCAGACTTCAGGAATGTGATCTGGAAAATTGGGAAACCCTGAGTCATAAATTACTTTTCCTACATTTTATACCCACACCTTTGCCAAGGGGATGGGTGCTGGAGCAGCTGGGAAATTTCACTTTTAATCCAGTTTAAGGCACGCTGACACCCCTGAGCTCATGCTGGTGCTCAGCCTGAGCTGGGTGACTTCACAACTGTGTTTCCTCAATATGCAATAGTAACAAAATGTAATAAAAATGTTAATGAGGTAAATTAAGTGCAAGAAGTTAAATGATGCTGATAATATCATAACTCTGTGTCAGCTATCTCGTGCACAACATCCACACCGAGTTAAAGGAAGGAGGAGGCGTAAGCTGCTCTTTGTATCGAGCATGACAGTTTTTGAAACCTAAACAATCTCCTCAGATAATGAATTCACAGCACAAAGTCAGAAAGAAAATATTTTTCAGGTGTGTGGAACATCTTTTGTTCAGATAATAATTTTCCATTTGGTTTAGCCCTGTTGGAAGGAAGGAAGGAAGGGAGGGAGGGAGGAAGAGAGAGAGAAAGAGAGAGAAAGAGAGAGAAAGAGAGAGAAAGAGAGAGAAAGAGAGAGAAAGAGAGAGAAAGAGAGAGAAAGAGAGAGAAAGAGAGAGAAAGAGAGAGAAAGAGAGAGAAAGAGAGAGAAAGAGAGAGAAAGAGAGAGAAAGAGAGAGAAAGAGAGAGAAAGAGAGAGAAAGAGAGAGAAAGAGAGAGAAAGAGAGAGAAAGAGAGAGAAAGAGAGAGAAAGAGAGAGAAAGAGAGAGAAAGAGAGAGAAAGAGAGAGAAAGAAAGAGAAAAGAAAAAAAACTTGCAATATACCCAAATACATGCCAAAAAGAAAACAGACTGGATACGTCCTGGTGATAGTAACCTGGTTTCTTTCTTGCTCTGTGTTTCTTATGTATTTTTCCAGGAGCTGGAGTGTGCTTGAATTTCCAGGTATCTGAATTGTAGGAAAAAGCCAGACTCCCCTCATTGACATAATTCTCCTTTTGGTAAAATCACAGAGGAGCAAAATGAGAGGCAGAAACTCCATGTCCCCCTGCTGCCTCCCCTGTGCCTTTGCCCAAGCTCATACCAGCCAGAGGAATACATGAATACCAAAAAGCTTCAAATCCTCACTGCAAAGTTGAAGGTAAGCTCCCTTAGATTTCTAAAAATGCAGAGCACCTCAGTGGTCCCAAAGGACAAGTTGTCTCAAACTGGAAAGTCAAAAAAGAAAAAAAAAGAAGAAGGAGGATAAACAAAAGGAAAAATAAAGAAAAATCATTTACTCACACTGAAAAGGCTGGCCATGAAAACTGGATTGCTTCAATATACTCTAGGCATATTTGTCATTTCACAGCAAGCCGCTATCAGCTTCACTTGACAGACACAAAATGTACATTTTATAGCAGTAAACTGGAAATTCCTGCATTCCAACTTTATTCTAAAATATGTATTATTGATAATTTAAGCACTAAACACCTTGCACTGGGTATTTTCTTGATTGTACAACTAGACTGCTTCATTACTGACATAAATACATAAATATTGGCATACAGAGTGCTGGGATACAATGCAGTGTATACTGAGATGCTGTATCTACCTCTAAATTTCAATTATATGCATCTCAGTGTGTAGATATATGTATATACATATGTTTTTCTGGTCTCTTTTTCATATTCTTGTCACTTGCAACCCATGATCCTTTCCCTTAGCTCTATACATCTCACTGCACCCTATTTTATCCACTTGCACTGTTAATATTCCTCCCACACTTGCATTTCCTGACCTGTGGGGGCAGAGGTATCAGTACAGAGTTCAGCACAAAGACATACTACTGACTGCCATCATATTTGAATTTATTTGATTTCAAGAGCAGTCGAGTGGTTCTCAAATAGAGTTAATTCTGGTTTATTTTTTCTAGGTTTATTTTTATTAGACTTCACATTGATGACTTTTCTCCACCAGAAGCAGCCCAGAAGGTCTTTGAATTGCCTATGCTTTGTTCTCTTTGACTTTCTTGCACTAAGTTTTATTGCAAGTGCCTGGCTCTAATATTGGCCCCTTTTACTACCACGCTGCTATTCTTTCTTGGTTCTCTACGACACTTACTCCTGCCCTGCTGCTGGAGGTCTGGAGCTGCTGCATTTGGTGTCTGACCCATCCAAGCCTCACTCTCCCTCCTTCCCAATGCCCAGAACTTTTTGAGGGCTGAACCATCAACTAACTCACTGTCGATCTCTTGCCTCCTTTGTTGGTTTGAGCTACCAAAATAACCTCACAGTCTCTTAGTAGGTTCTGTATACTTTTTATCACTTCTATTTTCTACACTTCTATTATTCTGGTATTGCTCTTTCCAACTTTTTCTGGAATATCCATCCTTAAGGATATTCAAATTTGCCTGAATAAGACCTTGGAGCAATCTGATCTAAGATTACCACAGGCTTGGAACGAAGACTTTCACAGGTCCTTTCCTTTTGTGGGATTGCCTCACAACTAAATGGGAAGCAGGGTCTGAATTTTCTATTCTGTCTTGATCCTGGGTATTATCCATGAAATCTTTACAGCAACATCAAATCTACCAAAACTTTGCTTTGTATTTTCTTGACTTCTTTTGTATGGAAGTCTTGCTTACTTTTTTTTTTCCTTTGCCACCAACACCCTTTGTTATTTCATGGGTACTGAGAGGAAGTCATCCTGTACCCAAATTCCATGTATAGCTCTCTGTCATCGCCATTTGGAGCCATTTCATTTGCTCAGATCTGCTTTTCTCAGCAAATGATTCACAATTCCCATGAACACTCCTGCTTCTAATTACAGATTTGTTAACATTTTCAAGGCTACTCCCAAATACCACAGCTCTAACACTGCAGTGTCTATTCTTTCAATTTTTTATTGCATGCAAGAGAAAATGTAGAGATCTTGTGAACAATGATCACAACCCATTGAGGGCATGAATCATCAAAACACATGTAATTCCTTACCTTAGTGCCTATATAACTTCTTGAGCTATTTCCTCCCCAAAATAGTGTTGGAAATTCTTAATTCTGAACTTGTCATCTGTGTTGCCACTACAAACCCAGTGCTTTTATACTGGTAGGATGCCCAGTGACCCTGACTGCAGCACCTGTGGGAATTTGTTGCACATTTTGGACTCACCAGACAGTGACCACTGAGAATAGTTGGATTCAGGTAACAGCATTTAAGAGACTCTGTACCAGTACAGAGAAACTCTTGCTGAGATTGGCAGAGATTCTGCAACCACAGGTTGTCTTCAAGACAGACTTTCTGTCATCTCCTCCAAACATTTGTTTCCTACACCTGACTACATCTCCAGCTTTAAGACACTCCATTGTAAATGCATACTTTAAAGATGTAAAAAACCTGCACAGGGAACGTTGGAGAGCAAAGATTCTCAAATATATTTAGCTTTAGAATATTTGGATTAAAGAAAAATCTGGTCTTTGGGGATGTCCAGAGATTTTTTGTCCAAGGAGGTTGTGGCTGACCCACCCCTGAATGTGTTCAAGGTCAGGTTGGACAGGTTTTGGAGCAACCTGGTCTAGTGGACAATGTCCCTGCCATTGTCCAGGAGTTTGGAACTGGAGGGTCTTAGAGGTCCATTTCAACCCAAAATATTATGGGATTCTCTGATAAGACTCCTCTTTTTTATTGGTTGGTTGGTTGGTTGGTTTTTTTTTAAATTTATTGGTCTTCATTAATAGAATTTTTAGTGAAGTCCCATAAATAACTTCACTGAGAAGCGGAGCTGGAAGGAAGCTTTCCCACAGCACCATAGAGAAAATGAGCAACAGAGGATAACTGAAAGTCTTGAATCACTTTTCTTTACCATAGAAAGAGAAATGTGAGGCTCTCCCCTAAAGGAAATTTTTATGTAAACCAGAGTGGATTATCAGCATGGCCCCAGCTGCTCTTGGATTAAAATATGGATCTGCAGTTGCAGAAATTAGAATCACCCAGAACTCTGCTGAAATTGATGTCACGATGCTGTAAGGGACGTATGGAGGATATATGATGCTATAAAGGACGCAACCTCAGAACCAGATGGTCTGATCAAAATCCTCCCTATGTCTGAGAAGAGTCTTACTGATTTTTAGAGGATTTGAACAATTTCTTATTGTAATAGAAGTTCCTTTGTTGCTGGAGGAAGATATGCAACATTATTCTGCATTTATAAGTTAAAAGCATGTCTTGGGAAATTCCATTAAAAACCCCAAACCTTCAGTTAAAACTTTCTGCTGATTTATCCCACTTTAATTTCATACAAACCATTCAGAAATAGACCTGATTTACTGCATCAGATCTCTTTTTTCCCTAACATCTTCCTAACACCCCAAAAGGATCAAGAAGGCAAACTCTGTAAAAGAGTCAGCTACTTTCAGTATCTGACTATTGAGATGTATTTTAACAGGTAGGGTTCATGTTACATGTAATAAGTAAAATATTTCTTTTCAAGAATATTTAACAGCAGCAGTGGAAAAATCACTGCTGAACATCTGAGTTTTCCCTGCATCAACAAGAAAATATGGCACAGAATCAGAGTAATAAAAGCAGAGCTCAACCACATGGTGAGGTAGGTTAATATTTCTGGAAGAGTCAAATGAAGTTAAATCTTCTCTGCTGAAATTAAACAATGAAAGTAATGATTGTAAAATACCCATGAATTGACTGCATTCCTGAGGATACTTCATCATTAAGTAATACTTTCAACATAAAAATACAATTTTACCTATTAAAAGAAATCTAAACTTTATTTCCAATTATGGTGAAAGATGGAGAAACAGAAATGCAGAAAAAATATGGATTAAAGAAAAGGGTAAATAAACTTAGGGTTTAAAAATAAGACTCAATAGCTGTTTTCACATTGTTTTTCTGCATGGGTATTGCTACAAAATGTATGTTTCCTCTGCTTTGCTTCTTTAGAACTGTCCTTCTGAAGTGTGTTCCTTGTTTCCTCACATATTCCATTTTTCACTCTTCAGCCTCTTGCTCCATTCTCTCCCCACTCTTTTCCTTTTTCTTGCAGACAATTATGTGGTTTTGCCCTTGAGTCCCAATCAGTGCTGGTCCTCTGCTCTACCTAGTGGGATCAGGGAAAGGCATGGAGAGCCCACAGACCAGCCTGGCCTCAGATACAGCTCCAGACTGTGGCTCACTACCCAGCTACATTTAACTCTGAAGTCCACAGTTTACTTTACAGAATGTGGAGCACAATCCAAAATTGCTGCTGGTATTACCTGACCACCGCAGCAAGAGTTACAGTTTTCAATGGGGATTTTATCTTCCCTGTATCAAACAAAAATAAATGCACACCAGCAGCTTGATCTTAACACCCAAAGAGTCAGCCCTGCCTAAAGATGTACAACTGAAAGTAAAGATAAATTGATGTGAGTCCTTCCAAGCTTTCGCAACAGACTCTGAATGCCAATTTGGTAAATAAAGTATTTAAGCCCTCAGTGCTCTGTGGGCTGCTGTAAGAGTAATATTTGAAAATCTTTGGCAGAGCAAAAAAGGTCTTTAATTTATTTTCACTCTAGGAATCATGGTCAGCACCAGCACAGGAAACTGGCTCTCTGGTTATTCTTTTAATATCAATGCTTTTGTGATATAAGGCAGAACTTCCATCTTTTGCTCTTATGTATATTCACTGTGCACTGGGCCCTGAAGTGCTGACTCGAGGAAGGTCTGTCCTTAGCAGACACTAAATAAACTTGGATCTCACCACTGGGCTCAGATTTATCTGCAGTGGTGACAGCTGAGTCAGTGTGTCCCAGGAATTCGGAATTTAACTTGGTTGGGATTCAGGGCCAGCAAAGTGAGCTCACCTGAGCCCAGCCAGGAGAGGGTCTGCAAACAGGACTCCCACCAGGTAATGTGATATCCAGACTGCATAAACCCCTCAAGAATATGATCCTAATGTCAGTGAAGTTGGGACGACCTGTGAGGACTGAATGCAAACCCCTAATTTTAGATTTTGCCAGCCTGTGGGACAA
Organism: Vireo altiloquus; assembly: GCA_013396875.1. Lineage (NCBI taxonomy): Eukaryota > Metazoa > Chordata > Aves > Passeriformes > Vireonidae > Vireo > Vireo altiloquus. The sequence continues at coordinate 398,212 of VZRF01013632.1, forward strand.
GGAGGCTGCTCCCTCTGTTGGATATCAAACACCAAACTCACTCCTGCTTCACTGGTGCAGGGCACACTCACAGGCACCCACCCAAATGACAGAGAGATCCAGACATTTCTATGCCAGTCCACAGAACTCTGCATACCACAACTGCTCTAAGCACATGGCAGCTTCAAAATCAGACACGCTGTAATGAAGAAAACATTCATGGCTGCCTCTTCTTCAGAAGAGATGGGATAACTGAACAGTTCCAGAAATTATCCCTGGAGCCCCAATAGGACTTTAAAAGTGCTATCTTTTATCAGCACTAATTACATTGGGTTGGAACCACCAAATCCTCACCTGGAAGATATAAAGAGGTATTTCCGAACTGATGTAGTAGAGTCCATAATGTAGTTTGGGCTCCTCATGCAGTTAATGGACAAGGCCATTTGGAGCAGAGATGGAATTATTGGCTGCCACAGGTGCTCTAAGTCTTCTCAAGTCAGGAACTGAACTTGCTGTCCCTTGGTACTGTCCATGAAGGTTTTTGTGTAACACAGTTTCTCTGACTGAATGCAGGACAGTAGAATCACAGAATGGTTTGGGTTGGAAAGGACATTAAACTCACCCAGTTTCAATCCCCTGCTGTGGGCAGGGACACCTTCCACTATCCCAGGTTACTCCAAGCCATGTCCAGCCTGGCCTGGAACACTTCCAGGGATGGAGAGCAACTTGGACAGCTCTCTTCCATTGCCTGCTGTTTTAAATGGTTTTAAGCAGCTTTGGAAGCTCCTGTCTGTACTGAACACAGTATTTAGGAGGTGAGACCACCTCAAAGCAGAGACTGCTGCAGCCATCATTTTGCACTGATGCATATGTATGTGTTTATCTAATAATTCCAACTTATTGTGACTGCAGCACTCTGAATCCCTGACCACAAATGCCATTCCACTGGAGAGAAAAGCCTCATTCTCAGGCACAATCACTGTTAGCAGTGAGCAGAACTGCTCTGCAAGTCCCATCTGCTGGGTCAAGGTTTCATTATCAGAACAAGTAAACGAGAGATTAAAATGGATTCCGGCCAACTCAGCACATCTGCCGTGGAGCCACATCCACCACTGGAGCTTTCAGGGGAGATGGGTTATTAAATGGAATTTCTCCAGAAGAGAAAAGGTGTGAAAGGCACAGCAGTGCTGCAGCTGCCTCTTGCTGGGACAAATCCACCTGACCCCACCCTCAGGAACACCCTTGGATGTGGCACAGCAATGAGGGATCTCTGAGGTTACAGTGCTCCCGTGGCTCTCAGGTCCACAAGTGGAGACAGAACTAAATCAACACAAAACTTCCTAGCACATCCCTGCTCACCTGACATTAACACCCAAATGATAAGTTTCTGACAAATTCCTCAATGTGGCTCATGAATGAGTACCAGAGAGGTGAGTTAGACCTGTGCTAAAAAAAAAAAAAAGAACAAAAATGGAAGAACACCCCCAAAGATTCTAATTTCCAATATGAACCCAAATCACCTTGTAAACACAAAACACCTCTGTCCAGGAAGCTGAGTACATGGATGCTGGTGAGAATGTGATGCTGAAAATGGTGGTTTAGTGATTCATTACATTAATCTTATTCAGTAAGATTAAGTACTAAACTGTATTTTTACCAGGGAATCAAGTTTGTTTGTGAGATACCTATTTCCTTACCCCTGAGCTAGCTACAGAAAGGAGGAAAACACTTTTCATATTTTTCTTTCCAGCTGTTTTGATGCACCCATAAATCAGTGCTTCAGGTTGTCATTAATTGCATGACTCAAAAGAAACCCTAAAAAAATTGTTTGGTTGTTTTTTTTGTTAAATACAACAGAATAAAAAAAAAATTACAACAGATACTCTGATTTTTGTCAGGAGAAAATGCTTTCCTTTTTTCCATAATATAGTTTGGTTCAATAATTCTCATGTGGAATTATAGAATATGCTGAGTTGGAAGGGACCCATCAGGATCACTGAGCCCAACTCCTGGTCCTACCCAGGACACCCCAAGAATCACTCTATGTGCCATGTAAAGACAAACCTACATTTTTAGCAACCAAAAATAATGTACTTAAAATTCTAAATCCTAAAACCTCAGAAATTATAAAATAAATATTTATAAATTAATTAATACAAGTCCAAAAAGGGTTTTTGCTCCCTCATCTCACTGTCCTATTGTGACTAATTATTTTTTAACGGGATGAATAATTCAGCAATGATACAAAGTTCTCCTGTCTGTGAATAGAACAAGAGGAAGAGTGAGATGCAACAGCTCCAGGAATTTTTTTTTTTTTTTTTTTTTTTTTTTATTTTTCCCCCAAGGATAAAAAATTTTTTGGCTTTTGGNACCTTTATAACTTTGATCTTCTACATTTAAAGAGAGAATCTTTTGTCTGTATTTTCTGTTTCATATGAGAAGTTCTGTGTACTATGCATAAAAAATGAGGAACTTGCATGTCAGACCAAGAATTAGAAAAAAATAGAAATGTAGAGTCATAGAATACTCTGAGTTGGAAGGGACCCATCAGGACCATCAAGTCAAGCTTCTGCCCAGGACACCCCAAGAATCACACTATGTGCCATGTAAAGACAAACCTACATTTTTAGCAACCAAAAATAATGTACTTAAAATTCTAAATCCTAAAACCTCAGAAATTATAAAATAAATATTTATAAATTAATTAATANATGAACAGATTTTTAGGCTCTGGTCCATTCCTGCAGCAGTTGATGCCAAACTCCACTAGGTGTCATCTACCACTGTATTTCTACTGGGAATATGAAAACGCTGGCACTGAAGACATCTCATATTAATATTTCTAAATATTAGTCCTTCCTTCTGTTAAGTTCTCGGGATGTATCTATAAATTCTCATTCTATATATTACTTATGCACGTATCTTATTATTAAAGCCACTCTCGCTACTCTTAATTAAGCTTCTTTTCTAAGAAAATATACTTTCTTGCAGGCATGGAAAGCTGCCACGTTCTCAGGAAAAAAAGAATAAAAATCGTCAAAATAATTCTAAAGGAAAACAAAACCTGTTCCAAACCTTTTTGTATGACATTCCTTATGCCTGAATGCTGCTATTTTTGGATGAACACAGCATTTCTGAGATACAGCTAGAAACAGTCAGTCACAGGAACCAAGAGAACGGCGTGAAGTTGTGCCAGGAAGGTTTAGGGTGGATATTAGGAAAATGTTCTTTCCCCAGAGGGTGCTGGGCACTGCCCAGGCTCTCCAGGGAATGGGCACAGCCCCGAGGCTGCCAGAGCTCCAGGAGGGTTTGGACAACGCTCCCAGGGAGTCACAGGGTGGGGTTTTTGGGGTGTCTGTGTAGGGCCAGGAGTTGGACTCACTCTTTGTGGGTCCCTTCCAGCTCAGGATATTCCATGATTCTGTGATTATTTCAGTCTTGTAATAAAACCACCTTCAGTGGTTCTGAGAGCTCAAGTAATATTCCGGACACACCAACCCCATCAAACTCTGCATTGCTGAGAGGCTGATGCTCCTTGGACAGGAGCTGGAGAAGCTGGGTAGCACCAAACCTTCAATAGTCCTAAACTATTTTAGAGATCTGACTTTCTGCATCTTAAGACAATCTCTGCAACCCACCCTGTACAACTCAAATTTACCTCTGGTCATTACAAATGCAAATCAAACATTCAGCTGAGATTTGAAACCAGAAAATTACAAGATAAATGCTGTTTTCAGATGTTCAGTGGAGTTCATGTAACATCAGTATAGAAAGGTATCGCTGCTGTCTGAGACACTGATATTGAAATGTGATAAAAAATCCTATCACTCCTGCTCAAGACTGATAAACCCCAAATATAAGGACTGAGAGAAAATTGCTGCCAGTGCATTCAGCAGCACAGGGCTGTCCGTGCAAGGAATGGGACCCAGAGGAACTTGCTGTGTTTACAAGAGTAAATAAAACCAGAAGGACATATTATTTTGAACAGCCAATACCTCTAGAAGAAAGGATAAAAGACTGATTCAAGTTAGAGGGCAATTCTGCCCAAGAACAATTAGATATGACCATCAATTAATTTCAGTTAATGCAGAAAAGATAAATAACCATTAAAAAGGTTAAAGTTTTTGAAATGACTTCTCAGTTGGGAGCATGAACAACTATTTTTAAGATGGAAATTTCTCTGCTTATCAAAGTTACATCATACAATTCCTATTGGAAGAGGTTATGAAAAAAAATCAATGCCTTTCTGAAGCAACTGAAATCATATAATTTTTTTATTAACTTTGTTAATGTAACCCTGAAAAGGAACACGTACCACAAATTAAATTTGATTTTACTTTTTACTTTATTATGCTTAAGCATTTTACTATTCAAGACATGTCATTGATTTTCTACCTCAATGAAACAACACACTATAATGTAGTAAACATTAGTCTCTCATAAGGAACCAGACAGCACTGGTCAAGTGCTAATGATTTTCATTCCTTCTCGTTGCATTATTTACAATGTGTTTCCAAGCCCAGGCCAATAGCTACAGTTTTTAAAAGGCTGATTTAAAATACTGCAGAATTAATAATTATTTTGCACCGAGTTCCTGCTACACATTGGACATGGGTGGCAAGAGTGGGATCAAGGTGGGCTTTAAGGTCTGTCCAGCCCAAGCCATTCTATGATTCTATGGTTCTACATTTCTCTGTGGTGGTGGTTCATAAAAGAACTAGACTGGAAAATTTCCCAGAATTTCTGACTTCAAGGAGACTTTTGGGAATCATATTTAGCAAACAAACTTAAGCTATCCCTGTAGAGATTTTATTTCTCTTCTTTTTTCGTAACTTCATCCATGTAATCAGTGTTTGACTCCATGAAAAATATTTCCTTTATTATTACCAAAGATGATGCAGCCTGGGTCACTTCCATGTGGATAATCTATTGTATCTCTATTTCTGAAGTTTCTCTTTACCCCCTCAACAACTTCCTTCATTCCAATCTTTATATCAATGCCCATAAAATGTTGGTGTGTTGGACAAACAGCAGTGTCACACCATCTATTCATACGTCAAATTTCACATGCTAAATTTGCAAATGAGTTTTCAAATGGCTTCTCTCAATAGTCACTGAGTGAAAAGCTTTGCACAGCCCACAGGCACCTGAGCACCTGAATCAGCTTAAATTCCCACTATTATGGGAAGCTTTTTCCCCCTCACTTTCCATGTACATTTATTTGCAATATTTCCTTACAAGCAGTGGTTTATAAAAGATGAAGTAGTTGGGCTCTGAACAATAACACTGTCCCCTGTGATTTCAGTGAAGCAGCCAAGTCAGTCCTAAAAACCACATTTTTTTCTCACAATATTGCTGCACAGACCCCTTGGGATGGGGAACTCCCTGTAATTAACAGCCAGTCTTTTCCCATCTTCCCTTTTCTCACTCAATCAATTCACTATTAGCATTAACCAGAAATTTCCCAACTTACTAAATATCTTCTCATTTCCCAGTCAAACCCTCCAAAACACAAGTTCTTCCCTCTTCAAGAGACATTTGGAAATTTGAGGTGAGAAGAGCCCAGCCTCCAGAGAGTTTGCAGGAGCACACAAGGTTCTATAACCAACTCAAGCAAATTGCTGAAAATTCAAGTTATGAGATAAGTCTAATGGTCCCAGATAAAAACAAAGATTCACTCTGTTGGCAGCTTGGTTTTCCATGCCCTGCCCTTTAAGTATGGAAGGATTCACATCATATCCAGTATCGAAACTGTGTATTTTTGAAACACTTAGAAAAGCATGTCTAGCACTAAATACTAAATATTGGTTGTAAAATGAAAGAGAAAGTGTGACTTGAGAGCTGGTTCTAATGAAGAAATGTTTCCACAAACCCTCACGTCAAGACGACCCTTCTGGGTCCCTTCCAACTCAGGATATTCTAGGACTCCATGTCAGCCAGATCAGTATTTTAACAAGCATCACCAAGATCACAAACTGTGATGTGTTTTTCTAATGTGGAGCAGGAAGGATGGAGTTCCACCAGAAGAGAAAATATTAGATCAACGTGAGACATCAATCTTGTATGGCCAAGGCCTGATCGTGGTTGATTTTTCAGACACTTTGTACCCTGTCTACCAATGTAATGATCAAGGTGCAATATTATTTACACTTCCTTCCCTTTTGAACCCAAATCCTTCATGGATAAGGCTGAGACTGCAGCAGACTTGGGGGAACAGGCTAAAACAATGAGAAGAACCACCACACAAACCATTCTGTTGTCTACAATTCTATGATTTCTCATGAACACTTTCCATGTCCAATGCCAAGGACGTAATTGCAGAATTCCTGCCTTGCCCCAAAGAGACTACTCAGTCAGCATCGTAACTATCAGCCTCAAAGACCTGCCAGCTTCAGTACAAATAGTTCAAACAGTCATTATTTCAGGGTTTTTGTCTGTGTAATGATAAGTAGATAAAGGGCACTTGGTCCAGGAAAGGTTAAGAGTTGCACAAAGGGATCGCTGCCCGCTGCGCCGCACGCCTGCTCACATGAGAATGCCCCTTTTATCTTTGTACATAAATACACAGCACTGTTTGCAAAGTCTCCAAATTATTTCATTTTCTTGGGAGAAAGAAACTGTAATTGGGTGGGCTGTGTGAGCTCATTCTTCCTCCTGCTAGTTAAGCCATGGACATTCATCTTTCCACAAAGAGCCCAAATTGTTCCCGTCTGCACTTGTATGTTTTGTTGTCTCATTTTAACTGACCCATCAGACCATAAAGAGCAGCACAAGGCCCTCACATCTATTAACTGGTGTCATTAGGAGTCCTCTCTCATTTATTGTTAAAAAGACTAACACCTCCTAGAGAAGAACTGAAATTCTCATGTGCAACCACTCTGAGGCAGCGCTGATAAAATATAATTCCTCATTAAAGGATACCAAGTAGCTGGGCCTGGCTTTTTGAGCATACAGACATATCTTAATAAGGTTCAAAGGAATAAACAAAGTTTCCCTTGTCGTTTTCTTTATCCTGCATTATTCCCCTCTCGGAGCAGACTTCTGGGTCAACTGTGAAGAACAGCAGAATTATATTCATGTGACTCTTAAGTTTCACCTGCATCTCCCAAATAAAAAATGTTATTTCCAATATAACTGCTGCCAGAAGACATTCATCAGCTGAAGGCTTTGAAACTTCAATTAACAGGTGACCTGTAGGCAGCATTGCCTGGCTGTGGGCCGTGAACACACATAAAGCAGCACATTAAAACCACTGCTACATTAAACAGCTTCACAGAGCACCGAGCACCTGAAAACACCCTGTTCTCTTTCTACCTTCACCAAAGAGATTGTCCCCTCACCAATCCTGCAGGACACAAACGGTTCTTAAGAAAATGCTCTGATTGCAAAACGCTGATGTAAAGTGATGGACAACACGGCACGACATTAATTATGGGATCCAGTCCCTTTAGAGATCCGTCACTGTCTGTGTATTTAACAAGGGCATTATGCAGTGTGGATATCCATAATAAGGTCATCCTACTCGCCTGGCCATATAAATAAAATAATCTCATGCTGGGTGAATGGAGGCTGTTCAAAGGATGCAGCAGGAATGTGCAGGAGGGCTGGGAGGGGATGGAGCCCAAGGGCTGCACCCAGAGCACAGAGGCTGCAAAGCCAAGCCCAAGCCATGCTGCCAAAGGGGACACTGGGGCAAAGAACAGACTCTGAGGTATCTGTGGTAGCCCAAAAAGCCTCATGTAAGATAAATTGCCTACTGCCAGGCATGCTTTTAAACGGTCTGTCTTAGGCTTGCTTTACACGTACGCAGGGGAACCACACAGCAACTGGAAAATCCTGAAATGTATTCAGATACCTGATTAAATTATACTGTGTAACAACTGTGTTGGACCCAGCAGGGCTGGTATCTGTTAATCAGGCAGTTTATGGAGCTCTTTCACAGAAACAAATTGTACCTCAACAACTATTCAGTAATTCTCATTCCTCAGGTGATGGGATCTGTCTCTAAAGCCTTTCAGAAGCATATCAAGAACCTTCTTCCTGACTATTTCACTAATTTTTCTAATTTAAAACAAAGCAACAAGATCATCTTTGGCAATATTCAGAAAAGGAAAGTTTTCTCTTGACTGCTAATGATGCAAATAATAAAAACAATCCCGGATTTAATTTACCCTCGGCACAGAACTCTTGCACAGAAATTGCATTCACTCAGCTGACAACAGAATTTATTCCCAGTTAATAAATAAAAGCCTTTGTATGATACAATCAATGAAACAAACAAGTTGAAGCACTTCTGTACCTCTCTTCATCCACGGCCCTGTTTCAACAGTTCTCCAAGTAAGCCTGCCAGACTCTTCTGTTTTCTGTCAAAAAGGGGCTTTTTGTTTCAAAAAGCATTTGATGGATTATGGACACAGTGAAATCCTAAACATCAAGGAGATTTCTGTTTTGTCTGGTTGTCTTAACTTTCTTACCCCTTCACTGCCTGCAAACTTCCCAGGAACTGATGGGCAGCTGGGTCAGCAGCTCAGCTGTCTCCCTTCACCATCCATAAACTACACCCCAAAATATCAGCAAAAAAAGGAACATGAAGGGTCAGCTTTCCCAGGGCTTGCTTCTGCAGACAGAGTAGAAATAGGGGAGATCTCAAAAATACTAGATTTATGTAGTTCATGCCTTGTTTTTCTCATAAGCACTTTCAGTGGATTCATCATCCCTTACCAGAGCCATTTTGAGGTAATAACTAAGAAGAACCATCCCAAATGTGAATGTCCTTTCCCATGACCAGGCTGCAAATAAGCCATTATGAAGGGAAGATGCCTAAATTTATATGACTGAGGCCAGCAGGTGTAGAATCATAAATCATCAAGGTCATAAAATTCCTCTACGGTCACTGAGTCCAACCATTAACCCAATACCACCACGTTCACCACTGAACCAAGTTCCCAAGTGCCACATCCAGCTTTTGAACACTTCCAGGGATGATGATTCCATCACTATCCTGGGCAGCCCCTCCCAATGCCTGACCACCCTTTCCATGAAGAAATTTTTCTTAATATCCAATCTAAACCTTCCCTGGTGCAACTTGAGGCCATTTCCTTTGGTCCTGCCACTACATGATATGCATTGCAGAAAATTTCACATCAATATACACTGGGAGAAAAAAACCATACTAATATAAGTATATTAATTTTAAAATATTTTTTTAAATTAATTGATTTAAAATGCTGTGATACAGAAGAATCCACTGTTACTCCAGCAGAAACCAGTAACTAAGAACAAATTACTGGTCTTATCCCCAGTCATAACAGCTGCTCTAAACATGTTTTCTGCCCTTCTCTTATGTAGCACAATTGCACCTAAGGATTTCTTGATGCCCAAAGTTTCATCCTGCTCCTGTTAACATCAGCATGATTTGGAAAATCCCCCATAATTTGACCCCAAAAATATAATACTCAAGTATATTGACAACAGTAAGTATGCAACAAATTCCTTGGATTTATTTTAATGACTCCTGGTAAATAAGCTCTAGGGGGAGGCAGGTTAACATCAATATACACGCATTAGCATACATCCACATATAGGAAAAAAAAAAAAAAGGGCTCTATTGAATAGCTGTAAGTGGATTTGAGGCACTGATAACCCAAGTGCTTTCCCTGAGTCATTTTATAATATTCAGTTGGAACATTCTAGATGCTTATTTTGATGAACTGACTCAAAAGCAAAAGCCTGCATATGGATAGACTCATCCCACATCTCTTGCAGACTTCAGATGAACTGCAAAGAGTGTGTCCTTCTGACCCAGTTTCACCTGAAGTTTTACCCTTCTCCATAGGAGGAAAAGACTGACTCTACCTGTGATGGTTGATAGAGATTTATTTCCATGATTCAATACTTGGGCATTGAAGCTGAAAAAATTCAGAACACCAATAAACTCCTAAGTGAGAATAATAAACCCAGAGGAAAACTGATCAAGGCTCAGTGAAATCTTTGGATCAAAGCTGCAGGGGAAAGGTACAGATGTGCTGGCAGCCCCAAAATCCAGCCTCATCCTGGGCTGCATCCAAAGCAGTGCAGGAAGCAGGGGAGGGAGGATTCTGCCCCTCTGCCTGCTCAGGTGAGACCTCACCTGCAGAGCTGCCCCAGCCCTGGGATCCCCAACATCAGGAGGATGTGGAGCTGCTGGAGCAAATCTAGAGGAGGCTATGGAGATGCTCTGAGGGCTGGAGCTCCTCTGCTCTGGAGCCAGGCTGGGAGAGCTGGGGGTGCTCACCTGGAGAAGGCTCCAGAAGGGAGACCTCAGAGCCTTGTCCTAAAGGGGCTCCAGGAGAGCTGGAGAGGGGTTTGGGACAAGGCATGGAGGGACAGGACACAGGGAATGGCTTCCCACTGCCAGAGGGCAGGTTTAGATAGGATATTGGGAAGAAATCCTTACCTGTGAGGGTGGTGAGCCCTGGCACAGGGTGCCCAGAGAAGCTGTGGCTGCCCCTGGATCCCTGGAAGTGTCCAAGGCCAGGTTGGATGGGGCTTGGAGCAACCTGGGATAGTGGAAGGTGTCCCTGTCCATGGCAAAGTGTTGGAAGAAAATGAGCTTTAAGGCCCCTTCCAACCCAAACCATTCCATGATTCTGTAATTCTGCATCAACTAGTCTGAGCTGGTTAACACACAAGGCCAGGCTAAACCAGAGCACGGGCAGTGGGGACAGACAGGACCCTCAGCAGGCAGCTCAATCTGTCACACCTTAAGTAACTGAACACATGGGATGACTCTTCCTTGAAAGGTGCTTGTCTTTTTTCCACTTACTTAAGAGAGCTGAGGCTGTACAACAGTTGAGTTTTTTTGAGAGATGAAGTTAGGTGAGATCCATTATTCATCACCTTTCAAAGTAGCACGGACTTAATCACCAGACATAATGCAGGTGGAAATTTATGTCATATGTTATGCCAAAGGTCAGATTACACATAATCAGAATGGCCCTTTTGACTTTAAAATCTATAATGGTTACAGATTAGGAGCAGGTCCTTGAAGGCAGCACAGTTACATGGATGGGAAACTGATGTGAAATGAAAGTCATTCATGACAACTCGGTTATATTTCTTTTTAATAATGGATGTCAATAAAAAAAGCTCAGTTCATTTTTAAATGACTGAACTTTTGAAGCGATCTGCTAATGGCTCCTGTGACATTGACAAAACCTGAACAACATTTATCAGGTACATAAAGCTGAGAACATGGTCTGTACCTTGCACCAGAGGAATTTTCCCTAAGCTATCCCTTGCTTGCTGGCATCTTTTAGAAAAGATGGCTTTTTTACATAATAAATATTACTACTGTCTCCAGAGACAGATTGTATGAAATTGTTCCCATTCTCAACAAACCAGTATTTTTTATCTGCATAGAAGATTGTGTTTTGAGTTCTGTCTGGAGAAAAAAATGCACTTTAATAAACACAATAACTCAGATGAGTGTGTTGGGCAAAAGCTGAATAACATCAGATTTCCATATTTTTAAGTAAGGATTGTCTGGAAGGGTTTTAATTTTTACCCCATTCAGTTCCAATGCTTTCTCTGGGATTTACCAGGTGTATGTGCCTAAATAACCAGGAAAGAGATATAACTGTGAACAGGACTAGAATTTACTGGAAAAAGAGATACCTCACAATAGAATCAAAGAACATATTTTTCTTAAAATGTGTACTATAAACCCTTAATATTTTGGAATCTCCACGATTCTCATTTCAATATGATAAGGGGTCAAGCTGTGGCTGCCCCAGCCCTGGAAGTGTCCAAGGCCAGGCTGGGCAGGGCTTGGAGTAACCTGAGATGGAGGAAGGTGTCCCTGCTCATGGCAGGGGGTGGAACAGGATGGTCTTTAAGGTCCCTTTTATCCTAAACCATTCTGTGATTCTGTGATTCTTTTTCCCAGTCATAACAATAAAACAGAGTCAGTCTGTCCCTATTATTTATTTTTTAATGGCAGTTTTCCACTGACAGAATCGAATGATGTACTTTAGTCATGTACTGACATTTTTATTAATACACTGACACAACAGAAACAAAATAATAAAGTACAAGAGAAATTATTATTTAGCATGGCTGGGAAGAGTAGCAATCCACAGTTGGTAACAGAAGCCAGATCTTACAACTAAAATTTTATCTGAAGTATCTTTAATATAATTCCATTTCTTTGTAATTTTCTTACCTGAGGACTGTCAAGAATTTACTTTAAAAACCATTTGGAACTTCTGAACTTAAAATTGAACTGGACCAGTCATCAGCCTGCAATAGTTGCCTCAGGGATTATAAAACGTTTTAGAGAAATAATTAAGTTATTGCCTAAATTCTTAATGCAAAAGTTACAAGTAAACCCCACAGCAAGAAGAGAACATGACACCTTACAACCATCGCCATTATCCTGGCTCCTTCCAACCACATGGATTACAGGGAACAAGGTAGGTCCAAAATATTTAACAGGTAAGTCAGTCCCAAAGATCCTTGTTAATCTTTTCAACAAGGAAAAAAATTTACTGCCCCTCAAATCTGCTGACTTGAACATCCTTAAGCAGATGAACTTAATCTCAGTAGGAGCATCCTGTCTATGATACTGTCTAGGTGAGACTCTTCAATAATTCATAGCAAGCCAAAAAGAGTCAGAAAAATAATGAAAGCAAAGTAGGAAGAGGAATAAAGTCTTAATGATCACGAAAAGCCCTGGATTATGAGATAAATATTGTATAAACACACTTTAAATCTTAGTTGTATCTAAAGGTTGCAGTTTCGAGATAAATGTGCTCTGGAAATAAAAAGTCCTTACTTTCTCATCATAATCACTGCTAGGAAAAAGACTAAGTGAAAGTACTTTATCGTTTTCTTCAAATTTTGATTAAATTTATTCAGATTTAGCTTCTGTTTCTCTTCCATTTACTATCAAATCTTTTTTAATCAATTGTGCAAGATTTGTTGTCTGTCTCTCCACATTACCAAGTTAGAGATTTTAGGATTCACCTACTTCACACAGACACATCACCAGGCAAGGGCAGATGAGCAAGGTACAATTAAGCTTTTTAAGGCATTTGAACAGTACCACCACATCAGTAGAATTTTGTGACTGAGTCATTAACAGAAGCTCTTCAAGAAACCATCTGGTACAAGGAAAAATTCCCTCATAGATCTGTATCCTGTTAAAAGATCAAAGACAGTCAATTTTCCCAATGAGGGGAAGTTATGAGCAGAATCCCACAGGGCTCTTGCTTTGCTTATTTGCTCATCTTCACATCTCTAATTGATCTAGAGCTGGCGAAGGAGTGAAATCTGCTTATATACCAAAATATTCAGCACAGTTAAAACTAGATCAGTATTAAAGTGTTGTGCCACCCCAACAGGAGATTTACAACAATATTTCCTATTTCAGTAGTTCACTCAGGAAGGAAATCTTGTGTTAGCTTGAGTTGTTCTCTAAAAGCACATTTGTAATGTTCTGGGATGCTCCAGAAAAGCATCCCAAACAGAAGGTTCTGTTTTTGAAAGGTTTAGAGAAGAACACAGAGACCATCACCCATTAAGGTGAGGGGGGCACCTGTGCCTGCAGTGCCACAGCTGAACCAAGGAACAGAAAATACAAACAAGAGTAATAAAGGTATGAAACTTCTTCCATTCAAAATGAGCTTTGTGGAGAAAGGAGGAAAAAAAAAAAAGGCAGACCTATGAATTTATAAACTTAATGGAAAAGGTGAATAGAAGGTAATTCTTCATTGCTCTCATTATACAAGACCTTGGGGAGAACTGCACTGAGTGATTAGACAGAGGAAAATAAATACTTTCTCACGCACAAACATTTGTCATAGATATCTTGGAGCCATATATTAAAGAACTCCAAAAGCAGTTAAACAAATTTAAGAATTATTACACAAGAATGTCACAGATGCAACTTTTATCTCAGAAATTCCTTGAATCTAAAAGAGAAGAGTAACTCAGCACTGACTGATGACTTAAGGAGCTGTTACCAGCTCCTCTCAGAAGCAGGTTAAGTTTAGAGATCTTTGGTCTCTCTACCTCTGCAGCTATAGCTACATCCTTCATTTGTGGCAAACCTCCTCACTTCTCTCCACTCCCACATTTCCCAACACCTTCAGCTGCTCTCCACAATGCACCCAACACCTCATGCTGTTCCCAAAGCACAGAATCGTGGACTCACAGAATGGTTTTGGTTGGATGGGACCTTAAAGACCATCTAATTCCAACCTCCTGCCCTGAGCAGGGACACTTTCCACAATCCCAGGTTGAGCTGTGTCATCCATGAGATCTCTTCCCACCCAGCTCTCCCAGTCTGTGAGGGAACCCATCCACACCAAACCTTTCCACAGAACCCTGAGCTCTTCCCATACTCCTGCCTCACATCCCTTAACCCAGAGAGACCTTTCTGGCTGTCACAGCTCCTCCTGCTCTTGTTTGAAGAGGCTCCAAATTGTGCACTGACAGCTACCAAGTGTTGGCTCCTCTCTGATGCTGAGCTCTCCTACAAGTTTCACTATCCCTGGAGAAGCAAAGCCCTCGCAGTTTCTTTCACAAAGATCAAACCCAGAAAAACACCTCAGACAGGAAGCTGCTACCACAAAATGACATGATTCTGGAGGCCATAAAGGAGGACATGAAGGGGAAAATCAGGTATAGCTTGTTTCCAGGCAGAATGGGTCACAGTGACTGATTTTCAGGACATCTGCTTCTCTTCTCAGTTCTCTGTTTGGGGGGAAAAGCACCCGACGTCATTTACTAACCCGAAGTGCTCTTCTGAAGCATGAATGCTTAGTATCTTTAACAATCAGGCAATTTATTCACATGTCTATAAATGGATATAATAGAAAATTATTTCCTTTCTCTCAGCTTTTTAAAAAAAACCAAACTAACTGAGATTCAAACTGAGACTCAATGGTTTCTGTAGTGTTGTATCTTATCTTAGAGAGGCTTAAGTAAAACCCTTGAGAACTCCACCACGAGCCTATCAATGGCTTAGACTTTGGTGTTAAAAATGCTTTTCTTCCAGAAGGCATAAATAATTGTTGGGAGAACAACCATAAGTCTCATCCAAAGGCAGTAGGAAGACTCCTACTGACTTCATCATACCTGGATCAAGCCCAAGGTTTGTATTATAGCTTAACGTATTTTTATACTGGCATTGCAATGAATTCCAACAAAAATAAAGCTTTAAAATGTTAAAGGGGGAAGAACAGGTTACACTGCTAAATCTAAGGAAATTTTGAAATGCATGTTCTTCCTACACTGGGAGCATCAATCCTGTTCTTCTATTCCTGTCTACAACAACATAAAAGTCCCACTAGGTGTAAAAATCTCCTCCTAATGCTGTCTCCTTTTCAATACATTCAAGACAAAATGCACTCCCTAAACATATTTCCCTTCACAAACTGGTAGTTAAGTAACAATTTCATCTCCTCTCCTGCTCCTTATTTAACTCCCGCATCTCCTTTCTCCAGCTCTGAACATTTAAAGAGCTTTATACCCGTATGATTAAATTTGTGAGGCTGTTTATTTCTTGCAGTGATTTGAGAAATAATCTATCAATGGCGCTCTCAGCTCCTCAGGACAACGTACTTGGGAACACACACTCTCCTCTTTCAGGGATAAATAAGTTTTTTAACTCCCATTCCTGAAGTCAAGCTCAGGGGCATCCAAATCACCAGCACTGAAATTCCTTCAGGAATTTTCTTAGAGCAGGTAAGAAAAATGTTTTGGTAATTGTGCTTTAAGGTGGAAGCCTTTACCTACAAACACAAACTACCAGCAGATTAAAAAATAACTAATCCAAAATAATGTTTCTCAAGTAATTATTGGTGACTTTACATTTTGTACTTTCAAAACATGCCAGGGAAGAAGTGGTGAGCACATTTCATGAAAATTATCAAGATCTTATGATGGAAAACGTCATAAACATGACAGCCAGGATCATGAACCCTGAATTGGGTTTTTTTTTTCTCACAACTGCTGTAATTGGGATGCTGTTGTTGGTTAAGAATCCAGTGCTGGACATCATGAATTTTAGAGTGGAATGTTGTCAGAGAGATGAAAGACTGCAGGTGTAAAAGATTAAGGGCAAGAGGAAATGAACTCAGTGATATTTGTACTTCTAGAGGACCTGGGCATCGGCCACATGGTCCTGCAGCATCACTGGATGGTCCTTGATGTAAGCAGCATTGTTTATTTTTTATTTCCTTGCTCGGTGAAAAATGGTGGCAATTATATAAAACTGCAGAGCTACCAAGAATTTAATTTTGTGCTTTAACAATACAGAAATTAGGCACCAGCACAGCTTCTCTAAATGAGATTTGCTTCATTTCCCTGTCTCCTAGACAGAATGCTCCCTCCTTCCAGCATAAAATACACCAAAAATTATAATAGCCCAAGGGAATCCTCTCAACCATGGATCCCCTCCAGAATACGGCTCATGGAAAGAGAAATGCTGGGAGGCTCCAGATATTAGCCTGAAGGAAACTCAATGCCCATGCCTGTCCTGAAATATTTATTCTTTCCCTTCCTCCAAATTTAAATAGAATCATTTTTTTTCACCTTACCCTAGGTCTGCTAATTCCTCCTAGGCTTAAAGTTAAGTTTGTCCAGATGCAGGTTAAACATTTTTCAGCTGCTGAGATAATGCATGACTGCAGATCACAGCAGGATCTGTGTCCTGGCTGGTAAATGCAGCAAACTGAGCCCTGTGGAAAGACTCAGTGGGTAACTGCACCCTGAGAGCAACTCATGACTTGATCAGTAATGTCAGCATGCCAAATTATGCTCTGCTTAATTGCTAGACACAGAAGGAGAAATATTTCAGTGGAATAGGATTTTTAAATAAGGATTTAAGCATTGGAATTGGGCTGGGTTTGGAGGGGGACTATTATTTTGGTTTCTAACTTGGCCAAAGCTATTACATACTAAGTATGATAAATGCACTGAAAAGTTACTGATTGTATTACTGAGCAAATCAAATGAAGGGGAGCATACTTTAATGTCAATATTGCACTGTATTTTAATTTCTGGTGTCACAATAAAATCAGCTGAAATGCCTATCCTTCCTCCAATAATTTATCTTCGAGGGGTTTTTTTGCAACGAGTATTAATGCCCCTTGCTGATCTAATGTCAGTCATATCAGTATTTATTGCAGCTTCTGATTAGCTCTGCTATTATAATTCACGGAAAACAAGGCACAGCACAAATAAGGAATGCTGTAAATCTTCGGAGAAAGCAGAAACAATCAGGTTCCTATCAAGGCTTTCAGTTTAGCCCCAGTTCTAATAATACACTTTATTGGGCACTTGGACTAAGCCCATCTATGCAGTTCAGGAAGGGGAAGAATGTTATGTTTTATCACATTAAAGCCAAACTCCCAGGGGTGTGAATGGAAAAAAGAGTGGTCACTATTTGTGATGATGTGGATATTTTGGATGCCCCATCCCTGGAAATGTCCAAGGCCAGGTTAGATGGAGCTCTGAGCAACCTGGTCCAGTGGAATGTGGCCCTGCCCATGGCAGGGGGTTGGACTAGATGAGCTTTAAATGTCCCTTCCAACCCAAAGCACACTGTGATTCTGTGATTCTGTACTCAAGTATCTCCCTCTAAGTTATTTGGAGCAGTCTGGGACTGTGATATCTCTTGGAGACTGTTCACATTGTTCCAGTGGCCAAAGGACACCCACTCCTCAAGACAAGTCTAAATAAGAGCTATCTGAGAGTGCAGTAGCAATGTAAACTGATAAATCTGTCAAATCTATCCGAGAAAGAAACCCAAACCTTACAGGTTTTGGCAAAGCACCCAGTTCTGTAACATAAAAACAAAACAAAACAAAACACAACAACATAAATATGAAAGAACACATACTGCAGCTTCAAGCTTTTTAAACAGAGTGAGTTTGGGGAGCATTTAAAACTTTTTTGAAGATGGGCTTTGGTCCCAAGCTGTGTCAAGGTGAGCACTGGAAACAATCTTAAAAGCAGCACCACTGCTTCTCTACCCTTTTGGAGGTTTATGAGGTTTTTCAGACATTTGTGCCTGCCTCAAATGCCAAACCTATTTGGTTTTTCCATCAGTGAGCTTGGCATGATGCTTTAATTATTCCTTAGGAGGCAGGCATAAAAATATAGGGGTGCTTAATGTAGTGACAGAATTATAATGTGAGTTATGCAAAATTCATTCCCCTCTTAAAATACATGGTTTCAAATTATCAAGGAATTCTGTAGCTGATTTAATTTCATGTATTTATTTATTTATTCATTTATGGGCAGGAAAGAGGAGTGACTGCTAAATTTATAAATATATAAACCCTAAAATTATTCTGGCATTTTTGCCATGTACATATTGGACATAAAGCCCCACAGAAATTTGAAGATAACTTGAAGATAACTTGCAATACAAGGCTCTCCCCACATCCATCCAACATTGGCAATATTTGGCACACTGATTTCTGGAAAATGGAACTTTGGAAGTAGAATCACTTAAACCAAACTCTGTTATAAAGAACTCGGTTTACGAGGAAGCCAATATAAATTGTAGGGATGAAAAGATCAGAAGCCAATATGTGAGGCTGATTAAATATTCTACAGAAGTCAGTTTTATATCATAATGGAGAATCTGCAAGCAAATTTCCATTGCAAATGTCATTTATCCATAAATATTAATGCATAAATATTAACTGAAGCTATTTCATACAGCTACATTAATAGAACTTGCATATTCACGATGTAAATATAACAGTTTACTATTTTTAATTTTATTACTTGTAAAACAAGATTTCTGGGCAAATTTTATGTTACTAAATTATATAATTAACAAAATAAAATTATGGCACTGTGTGCACAGCATGGAAGATGAGAGTCATCATCCCAGGTGTACTTACACTTGGCTGGAAGAATTGTGACCATATTAAAGATAACAGTAAAACGTAAATTTCAATGAGCAATATTATATTGCTTTCCAGATATACAATTAAGAATGCTCTGCAGATAACTATAATAATCTAACACAAGTTATTACTGTAATCATAATACCAGTTGAAACCCATTCAAAAAGAACCCAAAAACCTCCCAAGCTCTGCCAAGTGATGCCTGTTTGAAGGTGGAATATGCTCCCAGGATAAAAAGCAGATGATCTTCAGTTGGCAGAGTTTACAACATCACAGTAGGAGAAAAATCCTGATTTTCTAGGAAAACTGAATGAATGACCCAAAATGGTTTTTCATTCATCTTGCAAAACATTGTCAAGAGATTGAGAAGGGGGTTGGAACTGGATGGTCTTTAGGGTCCTTTTCACCCCAAACCAATCTGTGACTCTGCTGCCCAAACTGGCAATGCTTCCCTGTAAGCAGGTAAGAGTGAATAAAAGTGAAGAGCTGTCATGTAAATTTGGGATGGACATTCCCACAAAAGAGAGCATCAAAACCAGGACCTGAAGGCAGTGAATGGGAAGGAGCACAAAATTTATTTTACCTCATCTCAGCCACCCTAAAGTTGTGCCTATAAACCACATTAGACAGGAGAGAAATGCATGTTCAGAGCCTGATTCCTCCCATCCTAACACACCTCCTAAGGCAGTGTATAAAATTATCCTCTTGCCTCCTTTTGCTGACAACATGGAAAACATAAAAATTCTTAATTTTAATTGTCTGAAGAGTAGGTGAAGTGCAGGAAGGGCAGAGCCTTGACTTTGTACCTGCAAGAGCCCAGCGTGGCTGAATCAGCACTCAGGGGAAATGAAGAAAAATGGGTCCCAAGAGAGATTTCCATTACTTTTCTTCATGCATATCAAGAGTAACACAGATAAATTTCATCCCTACCTCGTTCCTGAAGTAGCACAATTAGAGGCTGCTCTTTTTTTGGGGGTGAAACTCCTGAGTTTGCCCCAAACACATGTGGCTGGCAATCTTTTGGTGCAAGACACAAAACAAATACAGGGAAGAACTGTGGAGGGATTTCCTATTGGAATGTGGCATGAACTAAACTGCACTGTCATGCTCTGAGAGTTGGTCTAAGCATTGTGGTAACTGAACTAGGAAATTCATGGGAGATGATCATTTGGAATTGATTCTGGATGCCCCTGGATCCCTGGAAGTGTCCAAGGCCAGGCTGGACAGGGCTTGGAGCAACCTGGGACAGTGGAAGGTGTCCCTGCCCATGGCAGAGGTGGAACCAGAAGGTCTTCAAGGTCCCTTCCAACCCCAAACCATTCTGGGATTCTGTGATACTTTTAAACTATATCTGGAGACCAAAGCCTGGATGAAACTCACTCTGGTAGTCAGCATATAAATGTACTAATCTATAAAGTTGTATTAATTTTCATAGCTTAAGAATACACAGAGAACTTTTCCAGGTCATTGTGGGGTGCTGGTATCAAATATAATCTAATATTTTTCTGTCATTTATTAACTTTTACTTTCCTAACTGTAAGCAGGAAAAAATATTGTATTACATAAGCAAACTTATGCATAATGAACTATCTGCAAACCAGAATGTCGTGGCTCTCCCTAAATATAGAGTATATTGCTCTTAAAAAAAACCTAATAAAATATCAAAGAGTGAATTCTGTATTGGTGGCCCTTGGGCCCTTAGGCTAGCCCCAGCATTAATACCAGCTAACATCTCTGTTCCCATCCCTGGAAGATGACACAACCAGTTGAATCATTTCCCCCGCAAATCCTCTATAAATATATAAAAAATAAAGTGTAAAATATAAAATATATAAACTGATTTTTTGGTTGTATTTATTCACTTTTTTCCTGAAATAACTGCCAGTTTCATGAACCAGAGAATGTTCTGGGAAGAGCTGAGACTCCCTGGATCTGTGATTCAGGTGAGCATTTCCATACATTCTGTGCCTGTCACAGCTTTGCAAGGGGGGTTCCAGTAAAGAATTTCCCAGTGCCTACAAAGGCAACCCCTTCCAAGATGCAAAAAAGCTTAAAGTCACAGTCTTGGCCATCTTATAATTCAAATAATCTCCCTGCAGAAATGCCTGTGAAATAAATAATACCATTTGATTAAGCAGTCAAAAAAATGCAGCGGCGGCAAATTGCATCCAATATTCTGTTTAGGAAAGTACATAAATGAAGCTTTTGCCTTAGGGCAGGAAATGTAATTTTCTTTCAGTATAGAGCATTTAGCATCACAGGATCCAAATCTAGCTGATAAACATGTCTAGCCAAATAAAAGTCTTCCAATAAATCTGAGCACTTTTAATCAACCTGCTTATCACAACTAAATATTTATTTACTAATTAAAATTTTAAACACAGGGCTTTTAAGATTAAGGGAATCGAGCCAGTAGGTCTGTATTTGTCGAATATGGGTCCTGTGCTGTTTGCAGCTGTTTGTGTGCTCAGGCACATGGCTGTGAACCCTTCTCCAGAGTTTTCCATACCTGTGTGAGCTTGAACATGATCCTATTCAAAAAAAACCACACAAATCCCTCTCAGCTTCATAATAACTTCATAGAAGAGCAACAGCAGCTCTGAAAATACCTGATCCTGAAATTTCACAACTGGGGAAGTGCAGGGGACATATCCTAATTGTCTGTGACAAAAGTAAAGTCAACCCAACCAGGCTTCAGAGCAGACAAACCCATGAACAACTGGAGTTTACAAAAGCTGAGCTGGCAAAAATCTTTTAAATTCAACTTAGCAAAGGATTGTTCCATTTGGGGATGGAATCTTGTCTGCCCAAAGATACCAATATCAACCGAAATGTTGCAGTTTAGGTTTCTCTATGAGAATCAAATCTCACCTCACTGGCTCTACAGCAACCACCGTATTTTTCAGGATTTTATTTTCCTCTTGCACTTTGTCACTGGAGACATTAAATAAAATGGTTAGATATTAAAATAATATGAAAGAATTTAAAAAAAATACTACTTAGGTATCTTCAGTGTTTTTTTCCCTCTCTCTTTCTAGTTTTGCAGCACAATCAGAAGATGGCCCTGCTCATAACTCTGAATGGTTCTGGCAAGTGCTGCTTTTACCTGATGATTTTACTTTTAGAGTAAAAGGAGGTTCTTAAATTAATTCACCAATTTTTTTTTTTTTAAATTTATTTTTCTTGCACAACTTCAGCTGGTCCAAAGCTTGTTGAGCACATCTAAAATCAGTCTTAACTGACCATAATTTCTGGTGATGTTTTTCCCTGTTGAAGGGTTGTTGCTCAAGCCATTCAGTTATACAAAGAAAAATCCAGAATTGAGTGGACAATCTGACATTGTCCCCAGTCAGGGGAACAAGCACTAAACCAACAAATTATATTACAATAAAAGAACTCACAGGGGAATATTAATTTTTTTTTCTAGAATCTCCCTAGCTAAGGAATTTGAAAATGTTTTATCTTTGATTTTCTGCTCAATCTGCTAAACCCTGAGACTTTCCAATGTTTTACCTGCTGCAACAGAACTGGATGATCAGAGTCCACATAACAAATCTTATGAATGGTGTAAAACACATTGAAAACTATAGAGAAGAGGCCTGAACAACTCTGCTGTAGTGGGACTCTCCAGGCTCCAAGGAATTTTCTCTTCAGCACTCCCTCCTTTTACCCAGATGCCCTCTATTAAACCCATACTGCATATTCCAAGAAGAATAATAAAAAAATAAGAGAAGGATCATCTTTTGATAAGCAGATTTATTAGCCAGGGTAAAAGTCATCTTATGCAGGGTTGATTCACAAATACACATAGAGGAGAATCTATAGAAGAGCAGGCCAGTCTTTCTAAAATATTTCCTTAAATATAAAAACACATAAAAATATAGAGACAGAGGGAGAGGTGTGAGTATCACACACAACCACTTCAGGGTCTTGTTAGCACCAGCTGCTTTGCCTGCTGAAGCATTAAGGTAGTTGGTAGACAGCAACAGTACTCTCAAATAAATCCCATTATTTAGTTTAAAAGTTTAAAACCAGGTACACATTAAACAGTTTTATGGCAGGAAACTAGAAATGCTTATGGCGCAACACATTTTTGCACAGTTTACACTGCTCACCACACCACGATACACAACCATGCCCCTCCAGCTCTATGCATATTTATTTTTAAACAGTTCTAAGTTTGACACTAAACTACTCTTTAACCATGGAATTCAATATAACCTCAACTCTCCTGCTTTGTTTAAAACGTCCTCCCTCTGCTTTTGATTCATCCCTTCACACCTTTTCCTTGTAAAAAAATGACCCATGCCTGTACTCCTTCTGACTTAACAGATTGTACAGTGGGGAGATCTCCTCTTTACTGCCATGGAGTTATTGAATTTAGCAGCAGCATATTCAGGGAAGAAGCCCCAGGAAAAACCTTTGCTCTTCCTGGAATGGGCTACTCACAGTCCTTTGCAAAGTGGATGTTACTAGAGGAGCTCAGGGAGTGCACTGACACTGAAAAGAAGTGGGAGCACTTTATCTTCATAGATCACATACAGAATCACACAAATAACATTTTCACTACTAAAAAAAATAAAAGATAGATATATATATATATAGATAAAATTAGGCTGCTACGATTCCAAATTAAATTTTTAATGCCTATAATATAAATATTCAAAGCAGCTATAATTTCAAGACAGCAATTAAAAGAAGAGGGGGGGAAAAAAACCCCAAACACTTTCCAGAATGTCATTTGAAATAAATTAATCTCCGTGTTAAAATGGAAATGTATTAAGTTCGTCAAGTGTTTTAATGAGACCTTCTTGTTAGAGCTCACAGAGAGTCGATGTCTGAAGGGAAGTCCAGCTCATCAAGCTGCACCAGCAAAATTTACAGACATATTCTTCCTCTAATAATGTATTATCTTGACTTATTCTTGACATGAGTTGCTTGGTCTTAACAGTAAATACAACCATAAAGCAATGAGAAATACCAGCAGGATGATGACACTAATTGCACTGTCTTGACTTGAATTCAAATTGCTGAGCAGTAAATGAGATTACTAGCCTAAAGATAATCTTAATTTAAATGTGCAGCTGTATTTTTCTCATCTCAGATGCAATTTTCCAAAGTGCTTAAAAAAAAAAATACTAGGCAGGCATCGAAGAGAAACCTTTCTTTCTGAAGGTTTTCAAGATAATTAAGTGTCCTCATGTGTTTTGTTCTTTGGTCATATTTTATAACAAGCAGTAATCTGCAGGTCAGAAGAGAAAAATGAGGGAATTTCTTCAATTGTTGCAACTTTTTCTGCCTTTGATACTGTCTTCTAATTTTTGTATTCCAAATGGAATGTCTTTGATGAATAGAGAATCAAAGAGTTAAAACAGATGAAGTTTCAGACCCATGACTTATGGATAGCCTATCTTGGATCATGTAATTTTCTTGTAAGCATTGTAAAGCATTAGAAAACCTTTAGAAAATTATTTAAAAATATTAATTAACCTACCAATTCTAAACAGAAACTAATGTGCCAGGTTTTTTCAATTAAGGGATTATGCTGACAAGCTTAATTAGAAGAATCACAAACAGAAATGGTGTTTTCATCATATTTGCATGTATGTCTGTCCACAGAATAAATGAGATTTCTCTGAAAACATTTTTCTTTCTCATAAATTCAGACGATATGTGGAATATCTGCAGTTAGTAAGGGCTCCTACACCCTGCCAGAGATTTGCAATCCAGGATTGATCGCAGATTCTTGGGCAAGAGGGAGGATCCTGACTGGCATAAGGCAAAGTCTCAAAAGGGAAAAAAAAAACAAACCAAAATTCAAGCCAACCTCAAAGCCACCTGAGAGAAAAACTTGGATTAAATGGATTAAATGGATTAAAAATGGATTAAAATCTTTTTGTAACACTTTAAAATGAAGATTTTTACCACACAGGAGATCAGCATCTTGGTGAAAATATCTCATGCTGTCTTCATGTTCTCTTCCAAATTTCCTAAGCCATTATCACCCTTAGGCAATATGTATTACTAATTATATTAATTCAGAGTGTTTAGAGAGTATTTTCTATACCCCAGAATTCTTCAAGCAGCTTTCCAGAGCAAATTGGATGAGGATTTAGTGAATTTCCATTGGGAGCAGAAAATACAATTTCCAGCTGCAAGGCCTCTGTATGTAACAGGACCTGGAGCACAAGCAGTGTATTAGAAGTTTTAAGGAGCTACCATCACTTGAATTCTCTTTGCCCCAAGTGAATTTACACCTGAATTTTATGTCTGTTAATTTAATAGGTTTTCTTTCTCACAGTAAACATCAGTTTGAAGAGCAATAAATCAGGAGTAAGAAAATAAACCGGTAAGAAAAGAGTGGGACAATGTAGCAATTATTAACAAAACCCTCCAACATTTTGATCTGAGGATACCAACATACTTACAATACAGATCTCTACTCTGATAGATATGTAAAGTGCCTACAGCTATATAAAATAACAGGGCCAGGCCCCAGAATACAAATCCCTCTTCCTGCTCCCACATTTGAATGCTACTGCATGTAGCTCTGCTTGCCTCAATAGGAGGATTTGTATTGATCTTCATTTGAAAGGCAATTCTTTTTATAATTGATAATTTTTCTTTCCTTCATAACTCCAGGCTGGCATTTAACAACAAAAGCCAGCAGCCTGTGCAAGTGCTGAATTGTAAAGGTCAAGGACGAGAAGAAGCTTTTGTGAATTGCAGCTCTCACCCCACGTTCCTTCCCAAGGTGCTTTTTGAATCAACAAGTTCTGTTGATGCTGAGCTGTTGATGCTGAGTTAAATAAAAAAAAATAAAAATAAAAATAAAAAAAAGGGACCTCATTTGTGTCTGAGTTACATGAAATAAAACATCTTTTTCCACCTGGCTCCTGTGTCTGAGTGTTTTGGCCATCCCCTGTGCTGGCCTTGGCTTTGCCACCTCACAGCAGCTCTGAAAAGCTGAATTCTGTCAAGCTGCAAAAAGAAAACGCCAACTGTATTGTGACAAATGTCCCAAGATGGATGATTCAAGGTCCGCAGCAAAAAAAAAATTGTTCCATTCTCTGCCCCTGATGGTCAAAGTGGTTGGAGGATTAATCAATGACCCCTTCTCTTTTCCAAAGGTACACAAGCACTGAGGCAGACTGAGCCCTTCCTCAATCAGAGTCCACCCTGCCTTAAGAAGTAATAAATCCATTTATGTCACTCCTTCTAGAAGGACCCAGCTTCTATCCACAAGAATCAATCAAATTACAGTCTAGACTCACTATTTTAAAATTACCTTTTTCCTCTGGGAAGATGCATATTGGTAAAAGCAAAATGAACTCATATTTTCCCAGTATAATATTCAGTTATTAGCACTCTTTGCTTCTTTTTTTCCCCACTAGAACATACACTTGTTAAACATAATCATTATTCTTTAACTCTCTGGATATCTGACATCCAATGGTATTTTCTAAGTAAATGTAAACAGTCTCTTAATTGAGCATAACTGCACAATATCATAGAATTTATTAATGCTGGTAACTTTACAGTCCTCCAATTTTTATAATAGTCCCATGAAAGGTGTTCTATTAATTTAAAAAAATTAATTGTTTGAAAGCAGATCTGAGAGATATTATGAATTATGTATAATGCTGCCATAAGATTGATGTTATCTGTTTACACCTATTATGCAACTGATTATTAGACTCAGTGTCTATGGAATTCTATATAGGAAAGCTTGCATCCTTTTACTTTCCTTGTATTTCCATTGCTATTACACATTTCTAAGGTGCATTCTTTCTTGCTCTTAACTGTGGTGGAGTTTTTTCATGGTTTATTCATTTGGGGGTTTTGTTGTTGCTGTTGTTTTTGGTTTTAGTAATTCCTTTTCAAAAATTCCTGGAATTTTCGCATTATGTGCTTAGAAGACAACTTCCATTTGGAGATTTAGCTCATGGTCTTTGAGTAATTCTTTCACGACTATTTGTAAATATAAACTGTATGGCGAATCAAGTATATGACTCATCTCATTAATAAGCATAATGTGTCCTATAAAAAAGAACTTAATTCAAAACACAGAGTCTTTTCAGACTGACCTCCTGTACCAGCAATGTCTGCAGGAATGTTAACAAGAGGCAGCTGGGAGTTTCTAGAAAGAAGACTGACAAAGGGGAAGGGTGGAGGAGGAGTTGTAAACCACAAACACAAATCTAGAAATCTTCCCCAGAAATCTTCCCTTTAAAAAAACAAAAAAATACAATAGTGGATAGCCTGGTATTCTTTTCTTTTAGGAAATAATTGAGGCTCTGCTGAGTACTTTTGGTCATTACAGTTTTGAAGGAGTGACATAAAATGTGGTTACCCATATCCAGTTTTGCCCTCTGTGCTACTGATGTCTATCCTGTTTCTCCTCTTTATGATTCCTGAAGTTCCATGTGCTTGGATGGTGCAGCACAATCAGCTCTGGGTCATATCTAATTATTGCTTCTATGGAGAAAGATGAAAATGAAACATTAACACATTCATTTGCATATGAAAAATCTGCAGACAGATTAAGGGTTGGTTGTTTAATCTCATTTGAACAGAACCAAGTAGAAATGAGGCATCCAGCCTAAGCAGTTATCCAGGCTCTCTTTACATGGAGAGAAGGCAGCTTCCTCAGAGGATACAGTCCAATCATCCTGGGCAATTGTTCTGGATTAGGACATCATTCTGCTGAACACAAGATCAGATTTGACCCTTGCATCTGAGACAATTGAGTTTGGAGTCACATTCTACTCTCCATGATTTTCCTAAGACTGTAGAGAATCATCAGAGAATTGTTCTCCTGAGTCCCTTCACCACAACAACACTCCCTGGACTGTATGTCATCCATATGACTCAAATGTTTTCGTTTTCAGATGATGCATCCATCACACAGGAGAAACTCAATTCGGTTACCAAAAATGCCATTTTAGTGGACACCACAGTTGATCCACATGGATATTTCACAGAACATCACTGATCTGCCCAGAGAAATGGAATTCCCAGAGTCATCCACTCACAGGCCATGGGATATTGAGTATATAGATTGTACTTAGCTGGTAGCACCCCATATTCCCTAATTTTTTTAGACTGGATAGAAATGTAAATGAAAAGTTCCAGCTCCCTATACATTGTAGCCAAATATTTAGAAAGATATAAAAAGTTTGAAAAAAATGGGGAACTTGAATAGAAAAATATATGACTTCCGTTTCTTTTTGCAATGTTAAGACCATGCCTACATACCCCTCATCAAGAACTGCAGAAAAATGAAATGTAATTTTTTATTCTTTCCTCTTACAAAGAATCCCCTTCATACATGTTCCTTCTTCACTGCCCCTATCTATGCCTGCAATAAAATTCTGGTTTCCAGAACTTCTTCCAGTCTTTACCCCAAATCTTTTTAAGTAGGGTAGAAGTCTCCCCTATCCACTGACTAACATATCCCAAAATTGTTTTTTACAACACTACTTTTTATGTAAAAAAAAATACTTTATGGTACTTTTCAAAGTAAGTTCTATAAAGAAAAAAGGTGCTACTTGTTTAAGAAAGTCCATTATTCCATTTGAGGAGCAAAACAGCATCCTCATGGTAAGCAATAAAAAAGCACCATGACTTAAAAAAAAAATAGTAGCAATTGCAGCTGAGTCTTTCAAGTTGCAGAAGAAAATGTTCAAAAACCGTTGATTTTGATTTTAATATCTCATAGAAATCCATCCCCTTAGATGCAACCATAAAGTAGGACATGTTATAAAGAAACCAAAGAAGAACAATGTTCAAGTGGGTGATTTGCTGAAGTGAAGCAGAGGTAGGCTAGGCTCAAAGGAAAAAAAAGGGATTCCATCCGTTCTTGCACTTCTGCAACATCCTCTTGGATACTTAAAATTATATGACACATATGTTCTGATCCTGAAAAATTAAGAGATCCTTTCTGGAGAGTAAAGGCAGGCCTGAAGAAAGAACATCAAAAGCAATGTTATGTGACTTTGTTTTCTGCCTTGCTGGAGGAAAAAGCCCCCATCAAATAGATCCTTCACAGCATCTGTACAAACTCTCTGCCCTGGGGCTACAGAAGCCAAGATCTACTTTGCCTCTCCTTTTACTTCAATTTTCTAGCTTTATTCGGCCTTTTTTTCCCCTCTTCTTCTTTTCTACAAGCTCAGCCCCCTGCTCACTGATGTAACAGCCTTTCCTTTATATTTTATTTTATCATCTCCTTCTGTGACTTCACAAGACCAGCTACTGCTGGTGTTTTCCCGAGTCAGCCAGTCCTGCTGATGGAGAAGTGTTCCACGGCCACATCTCCCTCTCGTTTTTACACCATTTCATCCACTATCTCTCTTCCACATGAGTGAAATGCTCCATCAGTACTTGCTGAGTCCAGCAACCATCTCAGGAATGGCTGAAGTCTCTTTCTAAAGAGAATATATATGCTACAATTTATTTTAGTAAAGTGTATTTAGGGAGAAAGAAAAAGTGCCCCAGCTTCCTTGGCAATGAGTAAACAGCAATAATAATAAATAAAAAAGACCAGAATAGAAAGTGCAGGACTTAAAATGGTCCAACACATAAAGTCAAAGTCTGAGCAGCTTGAGGTCAATGAAGTTGGCAATTTATGCATTGCAAGGAAAAAAAAAAAAAAAAAAAAAAAAGACAAAATCGTGGTGTTGTAATTAAGATACTTCACTGATGAACAGACATCTTGCTTGACTTGGGATATGGCACCAGACTTCTGGAACAAAGATAGCACTACTCAATTAAACTGCTTTTCTATCTGATGGGGATACTTGAGGAGTAGAAAGTTATTAAATAGAACCATCAGCAAAAAGTCTTCTTTTCTGTAGCCCAGCTCTTCATAATTAGACTGATAAAAAACCCTTTACTCATGACTTGCTTAGAGCATGGGTTCTTTAGAGCAGAATTCATTCCTTAGGATCTTGTGACATCTACTGCCATGGGCCTCCAAAGCATTTCTGAGAATTCCAACTAACATCCCTATTTTCACCACATTCTAATTTGCTGAATTGTTTTTTAATCCACACTCTTGCCCTAATACAATTCATATTCTTCAATTCTTGGCCATTTTCCAAATGCTTTTGTATCTTTCTGAAACTGCTACAGCCTTTTGAAGGATGGTTGCACCATGGAAATAACCAAAAAACAGTGCAAGTGAAATACTTTGTTTGCTTTGAAGAGAAAAGGGATGGATAAACTCATCATTATTAAAAAAGAAAGTACATCTTAGGAGGCACATGTAGATATTCTTCTGCTGCTGTTTTACACCTAAGAAGAAAAGAGAGAGGGAAAGGCACAAAAACGAGGGGAAGGAGAAAAAGACAATAACAAAGAGAAAGAGAAAGTTAAATGAAATAAATACCAAAAAGGTGACTGAAAATGGAAGGAAAACACGCGAATCTCCAAACATCACTGGGAAAAGAAATACAATCTTCACTCACTTTTTGCTGGACTGCCCTTGCTCAGTTTCTTTTTACCTCTTCTGTGGAAAAAAAATCTCAAGTTTTTCTTGTTTTGGAAAACATGTGCTCACAACTTAATATTCCCACCTCAGCTTTGCATGATGTTGACTTTAATTTTTCCCGCAGGTCCTCTTGAGAATTGTCAGAAGATATGAGGAAACAATATCAATCTCTCTATTAAGGTCATTTAACAACCCTCCCGATATTCATTTGCCCAGCTGTTTTCTTAATAACCATAATACTTTTATAATTTGCAATGGTACTTCGAAATTTATCCAAGAGTTAGCAGACATCAAGATGTCCTCAAGCTAACCTGTTTGTACTTGGCCAAATTATAAGTTTCAGAAAATCATTATTTGTGTCTTTTGCAAGAGCTTGCCAGAAGCATGCTGCTAAAACCTTTCAGATTTATCACAAGGATTGTAATTTCCTACTGACTTCATTTGATTAGACTTTGCTTGTCAAAATACTTACTGGTGGCCCAAGACTAAACAAACTGAAAACAGAAACATATTTTTTTTTATGCAAAAGCAGTGTCTCTTATGAGCCAGGGATGCTCTAAGAATTGTATGGAACTGGAATTCCCATTCCCATTCCACTTCAGGGGAAAAAACAAACAAACCAAACCTGGAGATGAAGAGAACATTTTTGAACAAATATCACCTTTGCCAGCATGTAGAAATGACACCATTTTTTAGGAAAATCAAGCTAAAATTCAATTATCAAATATATTCAGTGTCCATGAGGTCTCTGGAGTATCCTCATGATGACACAGGAAAAGTGATCAGGGATCTTTGACAGCTGGTATAATCAAAATTTACCCAAAACTCAGACTCTGGATATCAACACTGCCCATGAAAAACTTCTGATCAATTTTTGGGTTATCCTCTTTTCAGAGAGCTTGACCACACTCAGTGGGGAGACAGATCCTGAAGTCATGTTTGCTTCAGATCCTCTAATATCAGAGGAACTCACACACATGAAAATTCT
Source organism: Vireo altiloquus (assembly GCA_013396875.1). Classification (NCBI taxonomy): domain Eukaryota; kingdom Metazoa; phylum Chordata; class Aves; order Passeriformes; family Vireonidae; genus Vireo; species Vireo altiloquus. The sequence continues at coordinate 429,578 of VZRF01013632.1, forward strand.
CAGAGTACTTGCCAGGAGTGAAGGAGCTCAGTCTGAGCACCAAGAAAAGGCTGAACACTTTGACAAGTACCACAGGAAAAAAAAAAATCAGGGAAATTCTTTAGCATCGAAACTGAAGACAGAACCCCGAAGCTCACCCCGAAGGGTTCTTGTATTTTTCCTTTCCTGCTGACTATTCCTGTTTCCAACTACAGCCTTTCAACTCATGTAATTAATGAAATATGGAGCCTAAAGAAGGAGCATCATTCATTATATAACATGGATTTATCTCAGATCATAATTCACTGATCAGTGGTTATAATCAAAGGCTAAAATAATTTTAATTAAAAGCCAAGTTGTGCTGAGGTCATTCCCTGCCATTTAACCTGGGAGCTGAAACTCACCCTTTATCTTCAGCCATTCACTTCAGAGTTTTCTAGGTTTGATTTGGGGGTGTCCCCCCTGTTCCCCTCCCTCCATTTTATCTTTCATCATACATATTATTGTTCACAACCAGATCTTTGTGCCGAAATTTTGGTAGTGCAGAGGAGTGAACTAAATTACTCCCCCAGACCTTTCGAGTTTCTATTTTATAATGACTGAATTAATTAATGTTATTTTTTTAACACGATTATGCCAAAAATTATGGCACTGGTTTAAATTCATAAAAGCAGAACTACTGATTATTGAAAATTAAAGATTTTTCTTTTATTCTATTCAGTATATATTCTTTCAGCATAACTAGGCAGCTTATAATACAAAAAAAAAAAAAAAGAAATAGTAGACACTGTAGAGAACTGAGAAAACTGCTATTAAACTACTAAACTCTCCTAAAATGTAAAATAGACAGACAAAATTATTATAGGTCACAGGTAAAGACCTGATGTGTAAAATACAGCATTAGAAAGTGAAAATAGGACATTACAGATTTGCATTAATTTATTTAAGGAGGAAGCTATACCAGCTTCAACGTTGAATCCTTTTTTTAGAAAAAGAATTCAAAATACAATAAAACCTCCCCAAAAAGGCCAGCAGCCAATTTCTGATCAGCACATACATGGAGAAGAGATGGATGAGTTATACACCAGAAACCCAAATCAGTGGAAGGAGTTTTCACAGAGCAAGTTAAGCTTTAAAAATTACTGTTTAGTCAGTTCTTTCTCCTGCAGCCTACAATTTTTCAGCACCACATCCTTTCTCACATCCTTCCTATCACATAATAAATCAGGAATATTTTCTGGTATTTTCCAAGGACAACAGATGAAACATTTATGCTGCTTTTTAATAATGCTGAAAGGTACCTTACGCAGCAAATATTCAGCTTTGCTGCCAAAAATTTAATTTTCCTGGTTTTTTATATGTATTTTTGTACCTTATTATATATTTACTTAAAGAAGCTATCAGTTTTCTTACATACACACACAAATACTTACATTCATCTATGTTTAAATTTCTATTGAAAGATAACACCCAACTTTGAAATGCTTCCATTATTCTAAAATGCAGACACCTAAGCAAATATTATTTTATTAATATATATTAAAGGATCTTAAATTTTGCCACAATATCATCACCTATGTAAATCCTAAGGATGAGAAAACTTTTCATACAGTCCCTCAACCAGTTCGATCTTGGCTGCAAATTCTCATGGACTGTCACTCCTCACTGCAGTTGATTATGCAAATCAAAACAAAATTACATGTTTCAAATGATGCTTTTCACATGCAGCTCTGAGTCAGTTCTCACCATAACTAAGACAGGTCAGTTGTGAAATCTGTGAGCCCTATTAGCCTATAAAAACTGTTATTTTTTTCCTAACAACTGGAGAACTTTCGCCCCCACCCCTCAACTGAAGCTACTGATCTTTTAAAACTCCGAAATGTTTGAAGAGTTTGAATTTCACAGATGTATTACACTTCCCAAAAATTCACAAAGCGCTGGACAAATGCTGTGATTTAGGAATATGGATGAATCTTATGGATAATAAGATAAAGGACAGTATAACTTCAGGACAAACCTGGGTTAGGTGAAACATGAATACACAGGGTTGGTGTGAGAATATTTAGCAATAAATTTTTTAAGAATGGTCAAGAGTTTCTAGTGATAACAGTAAAAAGGATTATGTTGTAAAACCTGGAAGACTCTTGGGGGTAAAAAGGTACAAAGTAGGGGGGAAGCATGACAAATTCTATGATATTTGTGTGTCCAGGGAAGGAGCTGGAGAGGGGCTTGGAGCAGCTGAGGGAGCTGGGAAAGGAGCTCAGCCTGGAGAAAAGAGGGTTCAGGGGGGACCTTGTGGCTCTGCACAACTCCCTGACAGGAGGGGACAGTCAGGGGAGGTTGGGCTCTGCTCCCAGGGAACAGGGACAGGAGGAGAGGGAACAGCCTCAGGCTGGGCCAGGGGAGGTGGAGATTGGGATACACAGGAAAACTTCTCTATGGAAAGAGCTGTCCAGCCCTGGTACAACCTGGAGTCCCCATCCCTGGAGGGATTTAAATGCCATGTGGATGTGGCACTTGGGGACATGGGTCAGTGGTGGCCTTGGCAGTGCTGGGGGAACAATTGGGCTCAATGATCTCAAAGATGTTTTCCAACCTTAATGATCCTGTGGTTCTAAGACCACAACAAATGGCAGCCATTATGACAACTACAAATTTATCTTTTGTTTTCTTTCTGTTTTAAAAGCACCTTCTCATTTTTAACACCAAAGTGCCTTTTAAAATATTTCCCAGGAAGTTCCACTCACTGCAGTAGTTGCCCTTCAGCTGCAGAGTTTCAGAAGACAGGAAAAGTTAAGTGCAGAAATTAAGCATAAGAGGTATTTGCTCAAAGAAAAAATGAAGTGTTCTTGGCAAGAAGAGGGGGTGCTAAAAGCTGATTCTTTCTTGCTTTCCCTAAAAGAAAAGCACAAAATGCTAATTCTGCAAAGTATCAGTTTGAACATGACCCTGTGAATGAGAAAGTCATTCAGAGTTCGTTTTTTTTTTTCTTAAGCAGTACTACAGATTTTATATCTGTTTCAACCTGAAGTTCTGAGTGTAATGGAAATCCCATTAGGGTTGAAAAGTTCCTGGAAGCAGCATGTTTTAATGGACAAGGCATTAGACATGGTAAAATAACTTGGGATATATTACTGTAGACTTCTGTAACTTTGAGGAAAATAACAGACAGTACTTATTTTCCCTATGAGCAAAATTCAAAAGTGATACTTTTTTATCCTTTGTCATGTATTTTGACATCTTTAGATAAAAGGTATAAAGACAGATAAGTAATATTAAATTCTTTATTTGTGATGAATGCAATTATCTTCATCCATATACTTTTTATGGCCTTTTTTTTTTAAATTGAGTAGTTACAGGGAGTTTCAAAATCCAACTTTACGCTATGTTAAGTGATATTATTTTAGAAAAAGAAAGAATAAAAGATTGTTACACCTGACAGATCCAAAGGATAATTCAACCCATCAAAAATAGGTGTCTTAAATCATTTATGACTTTTTTCCCTCTGTGTATCTCTCCACTGACTGACTATAGAAGGATTACATTATCTTACATTATGTGCAAAACTTTCCCACACCTGCAAGAACCCTATAAACACAGAAAAACAGGATTTGGGATGTAATCTCTCAGCTTTGGGGTTGTGAACTATAGAATCATAGCATTTGTATGCAATCTGGAAGCTAAACACATTAAAAACCAGAAATGTAAATCTTATTTATATGTCCACAATCATTAATGTGATAGTAGGGAAAAGTGAATTTTTGTGCTACAAAATCATATTTTTAATTGGAGGCGTATAAAAGCACACTGGAGGTTACAAGGTAGAGTCTTGACCTGTATATTTTAAGAGTTTATTGCCAAAACTTTATTTTGGCTATAGGTTATTCCTCTTAGTTGTCTTCTGGATTTAGTGATCACTGAGCCACTGCTCAAGGGATTTCTGTGGGATCAGTGTGACAATCATTTTATTATCAGGGAAGAGAAGTCATCTTGACGTAATTATTTGCGAGTCCAGATTACGCTATCTTAAAAATTCCCACTGCTTTATGTTTTTAATTAAGTTTTAAAAATTTCAGCAGAAACATGTGGATGCTAGCAAGTGCTCAGAGAGAGATTTTCCAGCTCTCGTAGCTCTATTTGTGAGAAGAAGTTATTTTCTCACAAGAGAAGCTGAGAAACCAAGAAAAGTTTGTGTAAACCATCTCATTTTTGGTAAATGATATCTCACAGCTGGTGTTTGGCCCTTTGTTATTCCTGACTTGTTCTGCTGTAACTAGCCAGTGATATCTGTTCTTCACACTGCTTTTGGCAATGCTGGAAGAAGCTTTCATGTCTAGGAAGCAGAACCTAAGGATCTTTCTCTACAGATCTCTTTGCCTTTGCTTGCTTTGCATGAAATCAAGAAGATCTTTGCCTTCTGATGATTCTGAGAATTCTCTTTTGTCACTCTGGCCCTAGCAAAGGCCCATAATTGCCACAGAAACACATTTTTCTCTTTTTATACACAGCATTAGGATTTCCATCCATCACCTCCCAATGCCTAAAGAGGCTCCAGGAGAGCTGGAGAGGGACTTGGGATAAGGGCCTGGAGTGACAGGGGCAATTGTAAAGGGGGAATGGCTTCCCACTGCCAGAGGGAAGGGATAGATGGGATATTGGAAGGAATTGCTCTCTGTGAAGGTGGGGAGGCCCTGGCACAGGGTGCCCAGAGAAGCTGTGACTGCCTCATTCCTGGCAGTGTCCAAGTCCAGGCTGGATAAAGTTCAGAGCAACCTGGGATAGTGGAAGGTGTCCCTGCCCATGGCAGGAGTTGGAACTGAATCGTCTTCAAGATCTCTTCCAACCCAAACCATTCTGTGATTCTGTGACCTCTTTAACACTTTGAAGTCTCAAAGAATCCAGCTGCACATAGGTCAGTACTCCCAGGAAGTTCCTCACTACTTAGCCCCAACTCACTTCAGAAAAACAAAGTAACAAAGAGTGTTCAAGTGAACTATCAGGAGGTAAAACCTGCACACTAATCTATGCATATAGGTTCCTTTATAAATAAACCATACTTTTCCACTCATTTACAAATATACATAATTGCCCAAGCTTTAGAGTTATCTCCCCTTCCGAGCTGAAAAGCTGATATAAATAGCTTTCTCTATACAGCTCAGCTACACAAAATAAGAAAGACATTTTAATATTGCGAAAGTAGCTAAAGCCAATATTTGTTCTGCAGCAAGAGCATGTGTTGTTTTCTTCTCTATAATATTTTGAGCTGTTATAGAGACATTGCTATATTAAACCTAATGGATTTCAAATTAATCCAGCATTTATATTCTGATCATATTTTCTATCCTATATCTGAAAGGATGCATTCAGCTGATAATAACAGGTTACAGGAAACAATACTGATTATTTGGAATTAAAATGGCTAAGTTGAAGCTATTTGATGCTGGAAGGAGCCTACTGATGCCTTAATTTGCCAGGTGCAGCCAAGTCATTGACAAAAGGACCAAGGAGGTGACAAGTCAAGGTTAAGTGCAGCAGGACTGGGTGTTTGGTGATGGTCCTGACTTCCTCATCCTTTCCCTTGCTTAGCAGAGCATCCAGAAAAGCTCTGCAAACTTCCTTCTCCTATTTTTTAGTATACCAGTCCCAAGAGAGTAGCAGGAAATAGCCTCATCTCAGAGCTGTGGGGTAACTCCATGTCATGGAGAGACTATGGATAAATTGTAAGGGGGCACAATCAGACACAGAAGGGTTAAATGCTGAAATCACACAGTAAATGTGATAAATGCCACATACCAGGATTGCAGCTATCTCTTTATGTGCATGTAATGCAATGATGTGCAACATTAATTAACTGGCAATGTGAGCCTGTGGCCCAGAAACCCCCATGGGCTGATCCCCCAGCATGGGCAGCAGGGGAGGGGTAAATCTGCTCCTCTGCCCCACTCAGATGAGACCTCACCTGCAGAGCTGCCCCAGCCCTGGGTCCAACATCAGGAGGATGTGGAGCTGCTGGAGCAAGTCCAGAGGAGGCCACAGAGATGCTCTGAGGGCTGGCGGCCCTCTGCTCTGGAGCCAGGCTGGGAGAGTTGGGGGTGCTCACCTGGAGAAGGGAAGGCTCCAGGGAGAGCTCAGAGCCTCTTCCAGAGCCTAAAGGGGCTCCAGGAGAGCTGGAGAGGGACTTGGGACAAGGTATGAGGGACAGGACAAAGGGGAATGGCTTCCCACTGCTGGAGGGCAGGGTTAGATGGGATATTTGGAAAAAATTCTTTCCTGTGAAGGTGGTCATGCCCTGGCACAGGATTCCCAGAGAAGCTGTGGCTGCCCCTGGATCCCTGGAAGTGTCCAAGGCCAGGTTGGATGGGTCTTGGAGCAACCTGGGATAGAGGAAGGTGTCCCTGCCCATGGATGGGGGTGGAAGAAAATGAGCTTTAAGGTTCCTTTCAACCCAAACCATTCTGATTCTCTATAAGCAGAAATAATGTTTCCCTGCTATTTCAGGTGTGGTCTAACAAGGCTGAGCTCACTGCAATATCCACCCCTCAGCCTCCTGGCTGCTTCCCTGTGCATCTAACACAGGACACAGCCGTAGAGGTGTGGCTGCAAGAGTAGCACTGATGGCTACTCAAGCATCCTTCCTTGGGCCTGCCAGCACTTAATGCATAGGCAAGGCAAACATTGCTGCTGCTACTGCCAGCAATATCCAAGTAAAGGAAATTTATGAGTCCTTGTTCTTCATCTTCATCACCAACATCATCAGAAGGCTGATGTGCAGAGATTCACATTGGTAGAGACTGGAAGGAGGTTTGTGGTTTTTTTTTTTTTTTTTTTTTTTTTTTTTGTTTTTTTTTCATAAGGAAAGAGATGTAGCTGCACTACTCATTGTGCTTAGCAACTTTACCCAAAACACATATTAACAATTGGTGCCTACATTGGAATCCTTCTGCAGACTCACACAGCAATCAGTAATTGGCACAATCTCATTTTCAGGTCAGAATGAGGTTTTGACATCACTTGCCCTGGCAACCATTAGATGGGAACGACAGAAAAGCTGAATCACAGAACTATCAAACCCACTCAGTGCTACTAAAACGTCACAACTTTGCACTTCTACAGCTTTTTCATGTATTTTAATTCCTTGGCAGTCCACTTTATCTGCCTTTGACCAATTATCTGTACTTCATTGCACTGCTGCCTACCTTCTTATTTGTAATGTACTGCTGGGTATCTTTCAGCAGGTAAAAACCTATTTATCTGCATAAATCAAAATACTAATATCCAAAAAAGTTAAATTTATTATGACAAAACAATTTAAAACTATGCTTTATACATCAACCTGCCTTGGAAAATTCCATGGCTTTTTTCTTTCCTCTACAGAACACATTTTCACAATTCTAAGTATAAAAGAGGATTTGAAATTTCCACTTCAGAAATTGTAACATTCTCTTATTGCTTCTGAGTTTTTCTCCACCACAAAAGATTTGTAGTCTTCTCCAGTGATGAAGGTCATAGACGGTTTTATCATGCAGCCAAGCAAATAACCAGCATCTTGGCCAAGCAGCCAAAAGTCACTTTTCAAGTCCTGCAGCTGCCTGCCAGAGAGAGGTGATGGAGCCAGGAGACTTCATTTTAATTAGCCTCTCTTTTCCCTCATCTCCCCTTGATTCAAAGTGGGAAGAAACTGACCTCGTCCATGACTGTAGAGATTGTTTTGAAATTTTAGTAGTAGTTCACTAATAATTAACTGTCTCAAATCTGCCCAAACATGAACCAGATACTCTGTACTCATCTAAGAAAAAAGAAAAACAAGACCAAAAACCCACACAAAAGAACACCCTCCCCAAAAAAAAAAAATCCCACCAAAATGTAAATCACATTAACTTTACTTTTTAAGATGTTCTTGCTCCATGAGAGAAATCTTCTCTTATCCAATAAAGATCATACACACACACCTGTAAATAAATATCTGTGTGACAGTGAAAGTCAGGAATAATACAGTGTTTTGTACTGAAACCTACATCTGGTCCAGAAAATCACCTCCCTCAGCTCATTTCAATCACCTGATTATGATCCTTAACACACCTGCTTTACTTTACGATTAATAATGTTTACAACTTCCCTCTGAGACTCATCTAAGAACGGCAAATAGTCCACAGTGCTCGCGGACTGGCCTTTCTCCAGGTGCAAGCAATGATCCTTTACCACAATGACACTTTTCTAGGTCAAAATAAAACAAAGAAATGTGTAATTTAGCCCTGTGCTAACCAAGTGAAACACCTCAAACTGTTCCCAGCTCCTCCTCACCAGCCAACAAGGGCTGACTTTCAATTATTGCCTACAAGTGTAACTGAATCAAGATTAGCATCACAAAACCAATCTACCTAGTTAGACTCAAACAGGGTTTATTTTCCAGTGAGTTATACAGCCTAAAACTCATGGATATATTTTAGCTCAAGAACATAGAAGTGATGATTTTTTTCTTTCTAAACCTTTGACTTTGTTGACTTCCTGCTGGGCAAGAAGCCATCACCTTCCAGCTGGGGAAAGCAAGGTAGGGAACAGCACTGATTTCCCAGCCCTGGATCTGCAGAGAGCAGAACCTCTGACCCTCACTCCTGGGACAGAGGCAAAGCTCCTCACTGCCAGAGATGGGTTTTTAGTGCTCAGCTTCAAACTACAGGGGAAAGAAATAACCACAGAAAATAACACAAATGCCTATGTTCAATAAAAACACAGATGACTAAAGAATATATAAAGATATAGATAAACAAAGACAGAAATAAAGCTATAGATCCAGAAAGATGAAGAAGCAGATCCAGAGAGCAGTGTCAAGGAAATTAAATGTTAATAATGCAATACCTGTCTTACAGACAAAAGTATTTTTACTCTGAAAAAGATTAGAGGAAGGATAAATAGTTCATAGCAGCTGTTTGACATATCACTAAATATGCATTACTGGAAGAGACTTCACTACCATTTCAGTGGAAGTGAAATGGAAGAAGAAGCTGATAATCATGAGAGCAAGAAAATGTAGAGATTTCAACACCTGGACCTTTTAAAAATAACTGCTATTTCAAATATCATAATAATAATTGATATTTCAAATTTCATTTAATGAGTATAATTTGTACTAAAAAATAAGCATTCGTGAGGGCATTGGTTGCAAAATTCTCAATTATAACAGATCTGTAAAGAATTATCATTTGACAAAAGAAAAAAGCAAAGCCAACAAGCCCACCTGACTTTCAACAAGGAGCTACAACAGCTGAAAGTGAAAGAAACTGGTTAGAAAAATAAAAAAAAATGCTTTTGCCATAAGTGAAGAAAATACACTTTAAAAACCTGAGGAAAAAAAGAATCAGAATCTGGATGGAGCAAATCACAGCCACTGGAATGAGGCCCTGACATCTCCCAGCAGCTCCTTCACCTTCCCTACCATCACTTTGATTTTTTTTTCTTTTTTCTTCTGTTTTTTTAAAAGAAAAATCTTACTGGAAAAACAAAAAGAAACCAGGAGATGATTCCAGCTGACTTTAGGAGTGAGCCAGGCTGTGGATGTGCTGGAGCTGCACCTCTCACTGCCCTCTGGGCTGCTTTTCTGTACAAACCTTTCACCCTGCATCCAGGATTTCAGTGCCATACCTGTGCACCAGATGAAACTGCTGCTCTTCCACTTCCCTTTGGCACACAGACCCTTCATGCCAACCCCAAACCCAGACTCCAGACTGACTTTACTGAAATAAATACCTTATTCTACCTGGGTATCAAGCATTTACATTATGTTGGCAGTTTTGACACTGGTGAGTGGGAGTAAAGGACTAAACTCCTGTCTCAGTTTTCCCTTATAACTGTTTAAATTATGATGAAGCTGTTTTTCAAACCAGACACTTTACTGTGTGTCTCACACAGCATAATACAATCTCTTTCAAAAAGAGATTATTCTTGTTGTTTTTCTTAATCTGGACTCATAAATGAAGTCCTCCTGCAGTTAACTCTATTCTAAATTATTTTTCTAATGCACCATAGGATTCATCTATGTGTGAACACTGTTTCAATTTAACCATTCACAATTTGATTAAGTTGAATGCAACCTTGCTTTATTTCAATTTATCTTGTTACAGTTCCAGCTAATGGGGAATTGACTGAAGTTCTGGCTCAGCTGCACAGAAGCAAACAGCTGCAGAGATTTAAGATGCTCCTGCTCTCCAGCTGCTCATTCTGTCCCTCTGCCAGATACGACTGTCCCTGGAAATTTGGCAGAAGTGGGTCTGTCCTATAGCCCTGAGCACTGTAGCTGACATTTGTCCTGATGCAAAGAAATCTTCACACATTTTCTCTCTTGAATCTACTAAAGATGCAACAGCCTTCAGAGAAGGGGCACAACAGAGCATGGACATTGTCACATTTGAAGGTGACTTTCCCCTGCTCACCTCCTGCTGAACAGCACTGGCTCATATGGATGGCACCTTACTGAAACTGTCCTTCCACTAACACGAGAAAAATACCCTGCACTGCCATGTCCCAGAGGCTTTCAAGTATTTGCATAATTAATAGATTTATCTGCATACACTGGTCCATGTGAATTCCTTCATGTCATGGAAATTTCATGGATTTTGAAGAACCTTGTAATTCCCTTCCAGCTTAGGATATTCTGTGATTTTGTGATCTGCCAGGTTTGTTGCACAGAACCATACATAGAATTAGAGCACAGTTTGGGTTAGAAGGGATCTAAAAAATCATCCTGCCATGGCCAGGGACACCTTCCACTATCCCAGGTTGCTCCAAGCCTCGTCCAACCTGGCCTTCGACACTTCCAGGGATCCAGGGGCAGCCACAGCTTCTCTGGGCACCCTGTGCCAGGGCATCACCACCCCCACAGGGAAGGATTTCTTCCCAATATCCCATCTAACCCTGCCCCTGGGCAGTGGGAAGCCATTCCCCCTTGTCCTGTCCCTCCATGCCTTGTCCCAAGTCCCTCTCCAGCTCTCCTGGAGCCCCTTTAGGTCCTGGAAGGGGCTCTGAGCTCTCCCTGGAGCCTTCCCCTCTCCCAGCTCTCCCAGCCTGGCTCCAGAGCAGAGGGGCTCCAGCCCTTGGAGCATCTCCATGGCCTCCTCCGGATTTGCTCCAGCAGCTCCATGTCCTTCTCATGTTGGGGATCCCAGGGCTCTGCAGGTGGGATCTCATCTGAGTGGAGCACAGGAGATCTTTTTGAAGTGACAGTAGTTAAACATTCAATAAAGTATCATTAAATGATTTCCCTTTCAAGCAGGATTTGTCTGTGAGCTCTCCTGGGAAGGGAGGGCAGGGTAATGGAGCTCCTCCATCCCTGAACTGATGCTTTTCAGAACTGACTTTAAAACAGAGCAAAGCAAGAGGGTTTCTACCTCCACCACGGGTCAAGTCTAGGACTGGTTGGCATTTCTGTGTCCTTCCTTGTTTCCTTACTCAAGATAGAAACCCAGAACACGCTGGCAGGGGGAAAAGTTTTAGAATAGTTTGCCTGCCCTTCACAAATTTCCATGTTTGGTGGAGTATTTTTATAAAATGAATGTGTATCTTTCCCAAGTTGCCACTTTGCTGTCAGATCTCCCAAAAGACTATTCATGGCATGGTACAGGTGATAGCTCACGCATGCCAAGTATGTTCTCCAAAATCATCCTCCCACCAACATTTCAGGGCTCATGATGTCATAGCAACTACCTAAACTTCCACCCAGCCAGATCTGCCTGGGAGCCCATCTGTCACAACTCCATCTAAAATTGTATGAGTGTCTCTTTAGAGAAAACAACACTGAATCTGAGAGGTTCTATCATTTAACAATCTCATTTTTTAGAAGACACAGCAACAGTTTTGGCAGAGTCATGGGGAAAGTGGAACAGAAGTTCCAAAATGCCTAAATATTTTCATATTGATTCTCAAAATAGTTAACTCCTGTGCAATGCACCCAGTCCCTATGGTTAAACATGCTGGTAACCCCTCCCTACCAAAACTTTCTGATACTACAGGAGAATTCAAGTTTTATTTGACTCTATTTCCATGTATTTATCTTTTTCCCTTAGAACTCAAAGGTGATTTCATACACTACAAAACACCTTCAAGTAATTACAGGCATCTGACTGCACTGGGGCCTCAGCATCCCTTCACACTGGAGTCTTGAAAGTACTTGCTCTCTGAGGGTTATTATTCTTCAGGTTTTGCAAAATTATTTATTGCCTGGAGTTTTTCTTAACTGATTATCTGACAAAACTATACTATGCAGAAAAAAAAATCCTATTTCTGTTTTCACTTATTTGCTTTTAAAATAAAATACATTAAACCTTAATAAAGGTGTTTACTGCAATTCTACTCTTAAAAGTCCAAAAGCTAAACCAGAAATCCTTTAGAAGAATCTCAACACCTCTAACATTTTACATTCTGCAGGTTTGCTTATGTTAATTGCAGAAGGTTTTGAGGGTTTTGGGTGAATAAATGTTTAATTTTTTTTTTTTTTTTTTTTTAAAGAAAGGTATTTAAGACAGCATTATTTTGTCTTGCTAAGAGGAAGAAATGCTGATCTTATATATCCCCACCTCAGGAATAAATAGTGCTACTGCAAGGCCTTTTTTCTGGCCCTTCTCTCATAGCATAGTTTATTAACTGACATAAAATTAATCTCTCCAGTACTTTCCTGTTGACATTAGACTAAGAGTCATGGGAGACTTCCTTTTCTTGCTTTTATCCACCTTCTAGACAAGAAGGACTTCTGGTAGTAGCCAAAATACCTGATGGAAAGCTCTTCACTTGGTTAGTTGTGGCACCTCAGCATAAGGTAAAATATCACATTCTGTGTTTCTGAGTTGAATAAAAGCCCAGCACAACATGTGAGCTGGGGTGGAACAAAGCTGGAACATGCAGACAGGGAAACACACTGAGATACAAAGGTGCAGATCTTTTGCTTGGGTGCATAAATCTTGTTTCTTAAACTGCCTGACTCATACCCAACAAAGAACCCTTTGGTAAGGTCCATCTGCATAATCCCAAGTCATACAGACAGGAGCTTGGAGGAGAGAAAAGCCAAATAAAGTTTTTACAATGTAAGAGGAACCAGTGTTATTCTGGCCTTAATTCACAACAGCACTCTTATTATGATGGGTGAACTATCTAACAACCCAGGTAAAAATGGTAAAATGTTAAGGATATTATGTAGTGCAGATATCTGAATATATCTGTATCTATATATATATATGTATCTATATATATGTGTGTATATATATCTATGTATATATCTATATATATATGCATATATATGTGTATCTAGATATATATAAATGGATATATATATATATATAGATATGTAAAAAAGTGTGAAATCATGCTGAAAACTCAGGTTTCCAAACAATGTTTCACCACACATTCCTCCTGTAAAATTAAAAAAAATATAAACCAAAACCCTGGAGATAGATTAGGAATAATTTGAGTTTAATACCACCAACAGGTGAAGAAAAAATCTGATTTCTTCGAAAAGTCCATGTCTGCAGATTCACCCTTCAAGAACATCATTCCACCTCTCCTTTGCCCATGTTCCCCTTTTCCTGGTGCTTTTCCCCTCTTGCAGGACTCAGAGCTGTGGATGCACTGCCAGCAATCCCAGGGAGGGAGGGAGGGAGGCTGCCCACGTTCTACCACGGCAGGCTAAATGGGCTCTCAGGTAAAATGAAAATGGAAACTGTTTATGAACAACATCACAGCACACCTCGGAGAAAAACAAGTCCTGTTAAGCTTTACATAAACTCAAAGAGGAGTGAATTGAAAATTTAACATGAAAGGCAATTTCCCAAGAAAACTGAAACAGTTCCGTGAGTGGCTGGAGGGAGGAAATAGTCTGCTTAGTGGATTAAAGGACTGAGAAACATTTCTTAGGAGTCTGAAGATGGACAGCAGTAGATAAATATTCAGTGTTGTTCAAAGGAGTCAGTTCTTTCCAAACCAGTAAATACGACAATCGGGCATTATGTTAGAATTTATTTGCCTTATAACTACTTAGACTGGTTTCAGAAAAACTTTTCCTACAACCCAAATGTATTCAGATATTGAAGCCCAAACCTCATCCCAGCTCCCTTCTGTCCTCATCTGCCATCACTGAGTTTCTTCCCCCTTCAACTGATTGTAGAGGTGAGGAGGAAAGAAACCACAAGGAAGGAGGATGTAGTATCTTTAGTACCTCTCCACAACTCTTCTTCCCACCTGCACTCCAAAACTTTTCCCTGAAACAGTGAAAACTTCCAGGAATTAAGGAATTTTTTCTTCCTTTTGTCAAAGGAGACAGAATCTGATCTGCAAAGCACTTAATTATGGCATTTAATAATCTGATGTTCCATAATGCAAAGAGAAAACAGATTAGACAGCAATAATGTTTTTATCCTTGATTATGAAGGGAAAACTAATGCTTTAAAAATGATAAATTCTGATTTTGTGGGAAATAAACATTACAAATCACGTCTTCTAATGTTTTGGTGCAGCATTTCAGCCATCTGCAAACCACCTCATAGCCTCACACTAATCTGACTTTCTAACTCGCTGCAGGTTGACATCTATTGACGTCAGACTTTAAAAATGCTTCAATCAAGATCTCTATAATCCTCATAACTAAAATGTCTTTGTTCTGTTTTATAATCAAACATTTCTGAAAACAGAGCCACCAGTCCCAGCAAGCACTCAGGATGCTCAGAGGTGAGTTAAGGCACAATAAAAAGCTCAGTAATCTCCCAAATCTCCTCAGAGAACACGTTTGTTTATCACTGTGCCTGCAGACTCTTACACTGCAAATATAACTGGCAACCATTTCTAGCAGACATGAATATCATTTGAAAAGTTTAAAGATGCACAGAAAAAGCAATCAACAGCCTCAATAAGAAATCTCAGGAAAAAAGTAAAATGACTTGGTAAACATGAGTGATTGATAAGTTCTTCAGTGGGAAAAAAACCATGGAAATCAAGCAGCAATGACCTTTTGTACCCATCCTTCAAGTAGCAGGTTTTAGAAACTTTTGTATTGCCCATAAAATTAGCTAGAAGATAAATCTCACTATGGTGATTTGCTCTTTATAAGTCCAAAGCCACTGTTCTGAATTCTCACTGTATAATTACTTCAATATAGATAAAGCATGAGTCATCTGTTCTACTCTAACCTTTGCATTTAAATTTGAGTTTTATTCCTGCTTATCTGTATTCCTAAATTGATATTAGTGTCTACTATGTTTATTAAAAACAACTTAAAGCCACAGTGCATGTCAAACTCTGCACCGAGGCACCATTTGTTGTGTTATTTTAATTAACATGTCTCAGGGAGATTACAATTCTAATAATTTCTATTAAACTATGTCAAAGGTTTTTTACTCTCACGTGTCAGATTTTGTTTCCTATTTCAAATTACACCTTGATACCCAGGAGGGTATTAGTAAATGCTCTGCACATCCAGGTATGAAACTCAGAGGCTCTGCCCTGCTCTTCTGATAACAGCAGAACCATGGTTCATTAGGCAGTGTCCCAAATTTTCCCTCTCTGCCTCTCTTCCTCCCTTTCCACATCCTCAGTGAGACAAAATTTCTAAAACCTAGAATGAGATCAGTCAGAATCCCCTTCTCTCATTAATAAGCAGGTCCCAGGGCAGGACTGTAAGTGAAGGGAAATGAAAAAGCAAGCCCACCACATCCAGACTGCCCCGAGAAGAGTTTAAGGTTAAATACTTGGTTGTCTCCACACGTTTGCCCATGACTGACCCCAGTCCCTGTAAGGCACACTGGGCAGCCAGCTGGATCTCAGTGTATTTCCATGACTGCAGGGTGAGCTTCTATGCACAAAGAAAAGGTTTAGTTCATACCTTCTTTGGGTGAATTTCTTACAAGGTTTGGCCCCAGGTATCCAAAGGGGACTCTGGGCCACTGAGGCAGGAAGAAAAGACTCCCCCCTTTACAGTTTAGGGGGTTGTAGTTACTTTTAAAGGTTCCCTTTTTAACTTTACTCGTCCCCCTTTTTCAGTGACCGTGGCATCTATTTTTCCTCAGCCATTATGGAACTGCAGAGTGACACTTTCTGCTAATCTGAATAAACAACAGGACAGCACTTATGCACCATTTTGAATGGGACTCCCTTCCTTTTTAAGGACTCTTTTCCATGACTGATGAACAGGAGCTGACTGGAAGGTTCAGTGCCCATCAGTGCTGTCAGGGTGCCCTGCAGGAAGATGAGAAGGTTTTGCAGATCTCTTGCAGAGAGAGCAGACAAAGACATGTTAGTCTCAAAGACTCCCACACACCACACTGAGACACTACAAGAATACCTTTTTTTTTTTTTTTTTAATGGCCCTTTTCTTAATTAAAGGATGAGTGGTCCATTTACTACCATCAAGATCCTTTCAGTCTGAAAGTCTACGGGAGTCTGTCACTCTTAGTTTTTGGACAGCAGCATGTACTGACATGTACAACTCCACTACTGCCAATTAAATTCATCACTGCTGTCTACCTGTTCCTTTGGAAATCCAAACAAAATTAATTGACTCTGGATTGCCTTCTTTCTCTACCTTATATACAAAACAATTTTTAAGATAAAGGTTTGGTACTACAGTCAGTCTTAAGGCATACCATGTAACTAATCTGCTGCTATGGAAAAGCAGACTCTTCTTTGCAGATTTTAATTTGGGTCTTGATAATAAGTAAATATCAGGATCTTTGAATGGAAGAGATTGAAGTCTTAGCTATGAAAAAAAAAAACAAAACAAAACAAAACCATGAAGTCTTTCACAAAGCTCAAGTGCTTTACCTCTGCTTTTGTTCCACAATGCAAGACTACAAGAAAAAATCAATTATTGTGTCTCTATGTGTATCCTTCAAACATGTTTAACAAACTCCATTAATTCTACTCATCTCATCTTTTCATTCTTACTTAGAAGCATGATGCATTCCTACCATCTTAATCACTTCTCACAATTCTTTGCTCAAGTCCTACAACCCTTTTCCTATTGTTCATTGAATTTTCTTATATACTTTGATCCAAATTACCTGAGTCTCACCATAATTTTCAGGATGTTAGATAAGCTTTCATAATTATCTCACAATGCCATAACTCTTTGCACACATCTCTACACCACACTGGGTCTAACCTGCAGAAATCAGTAGCAGAAAATTTACTGAGGCTCCCCTGAAGGAGGGTGTCACTAAATTTTGCAGTTTATAACACACCCATAGATTTTTTTCTACTCATTTTCTCTAAACTTTTTTTTTTTTGGTTATTCTTGAAATTTGAATGAGGTTTGTCCCTTTCTCCCTTCTGGTGGGATTTTAGAGTCCCTCAGTGCACGTTCAGAATGCCTATTTTGAATTTAGAGCCCATGCAGGAAAGCAAAGTGCAGGAGCTCTTTTTCCTAAAACCTTACAAGTAAACACAAAATATCAGCTCAAATCCACCAGCTTTTCTTCAGCTGACGCTCCTCTAACATTCATGTTTGCTCATACACCATTCCAGTCCCTGAGCAAGATATTTTCAAGCACCACTCGAACTCGGGAGGCTTTCCCATGTGCAAGGCTCTGTTTCACCCCCTCTACTTAAACCCCTCAAAACCAATGGGAGAAAAAGAGAAAAAAGATGTTCCTATGTGGTCACACATCCTGTAGATCAGTGCTGGTCCTGTCACAAATTGCAGTCTCTCTGGCTCAATGTGCACAGAGTGAGAGTGGTTTTGAGCCCAAGTATTTCCCATCCCCAGCTGCTGAGGTTTCCTATAAACCCACTGAACCAGCCTGTTCTCAATCTGTGTTAAAGAGCTGAAGTGACACCAAAGTGGGGTGGAGAAAGGGCTTCCCCTCCCCTCAGACCCTTCCACAGCCCTAAGGAAATAGGGATTTGGGACCCTTCCATGTCCCAAAGTCTTGGACATCCTGAAACCAGTTGATGCTGGGAAGATTGGAGAGAGTGCTTGGAATGATGGCACAGAAGGAAGATTTTGGGTCAGCTGAGAGGCACATCTTTGCCATCCTTGTTTACCTCAAGCCCCATCGCACCGAAGTAGCCAAGCAGAAAGGAAAACAAGCACAAAATCAGACAAAATGGTTTTCTTGTCTGAAACTCACCACACAGCCTGGCCTCGCTTTTGTATCCCTGGCACAGGAGGGCACTCGAGCAAGAGGAAGCAGATAAATGTGCCCTGAGATCTGTCCTGGGAACTGGGTTGTACAAATAACATTAAGAGTTCCTAATATCCCTTTCAGACCCTTGTGGGGGAGTATTTCGCAGGTGAAGCGCTCTCCTCTCCCTAAATTAGACTCTGGATTTAGAAACAAACCCTACCTCCTACCTCACCATCGGAACTCCTGAGCACAACTTGGCCAAAAGCCTACAAAGTGAAGGAGTATGTAAAGCATTTCATGGAATTGTGACAGCTTTCCCAGAATAACCTCTTCACTAATTGGGGAGAGACAGAATTAGTTTTTCTAAGAACTGAACTGTCCCAATTTTAGCCCAGATTTTGCCAAAGCACAGTGTAAAGAAAGAGTTCACCTTTGACAAACAACTAAATCTTGGATTTCAGAAGAGGTTAAAAGTAGGAAAAAGAAGAGGGGAAAAAAAGAGAACCAGAAAAAAAAAAACAACCCAAACCAACAAATAAACAAACAGCAGTTTTCAATTCCAAGCATTCAAGACAAAACTCAAAGGAGACATAAAGCAAACACTGCAAAGGCTTCTGTTTAAAATCCATTTCCAGGAGAGCTGAATGGGGACAGAGGAGAGGGAAAAGCTGAGGAAGAATTTACCCAGGCAAATTCTTTTCTGCCCCTATCCCTCAAGTTTGGCCTTCAGTGAATTTTCCCACATAGTCTTTACCAAGACTTGGAGAGTGATGGGACTGTAATACAGTGGCAATCATAAATAAGAAAAATATTTTGATTTTTTTTGTGTGTCACTTCTGATCCTGAAGCAGTTTCCAGATTGATGGCTCTGACCTGCACCCAAAAGGCACATATAGATGCTGGCACCAGTTCAGTACCAAATTCTTGCAAAGGAGAGTTAGCATACTTTGCTAACAGTGGCAGAGTTTGGCAGAGCCCTGTAATTAATGTCTTGTTGCTTTTCCCTTTTGTCAAAGTAGTCAAAATAATGTCATATGAAATGATTTATTTTTGTTTGTTTGGCAGCTCTCCAGCATTTCAATAGCAGGGAGGATGCTGTGCTCAGTGTTGATTTGTCCCAGCACATTATATTTGTACAATTTCAACCCTGTAGTACACAGCCAGGCAAGGGAATAACACAAAGTTTTTTAATATTCTGCCTTTGCAACAAGCAAACAACCCAGAAGAGTGTATTTCAATTTTTGCCTGGGGATTAACATACAAATGTTCTGAAAATTAGGGATATAATTATGTGAAGTCAATTACAATTTTCAATTACTTATTTCCTAAGGCTTTATGCTCAGCAATGTTGGGCATTCTGGGCTTGTAGCTCCTCTCAGTCCTGCATATCATCCACCAACAAAGAAACACCTCAGCCAAATGACTCAAAATAAAAGGGTTTTAAATATTTTGTTGGTAAGCAAAGGTGAACAGAGTTGTGTCTCAGCTTCACAAAGTATTTGGGGTGGTCACAGGGCTCCTGAGTTTTTGTTATGCTGGTGACAGCAACAGAGAGCTGAGGACACATATGTGGTTGTTTAGGACTTAATTACAATACAAAACAAAGTTACTGATTAATAAAATCAATCTGTGCAAATGTGCATGAGCCTTTCTCAAATCTTATTCACAGTTTGTAAGTAAGAAAGAAGTCAGAGTCAATTAACTGCACTGAATGCAATCACAAGCACATAATTTTTTTTACTGTATTGAGTTACAGCTTTCCATACTAATGGATCATATTCCTTTCACATTTTTCTCTAGAAGTTTCCTCTGCAATGTGGTAATTACATGAATTGCAGGTTTGTTTTTTTGTTTGTTTGTTTTAGTGGCTATTGGGAAAAAAGTATTTATGACTTTTAAAAGAATCATTGTCTCCTTGCTTTTAGGAGAACCTCACATCAGTACACCCCTGCATCACATGTTCAGAGGCAGCACTTTTGGGAATTATCTACCATTTCCAGGACTGAAAGAGACAATTCCAGGATTCTGAAGAATTAGGAGAGTCAAAAATAGAGACAAACTATGCCAAGGGAAAGGTGACAGGGGATGGGGAAGAGAACCTCAGATAAAGCATCTGAAAACTTCTTGGAGA
Source organism: Vireo altiloquus (assembly GCA_013396875.1). Taxonomy (NCBI): domain Eukaryota; kingdom Metazoa; phylum Chordata; class Aves; order Passeriformes; family Vireonidae; genus Vireo; species Vireo altiloquus. The sequence goes on from VZRF01013632.1 coordinate 449,786, forward strand.
ATGGACAAAGGGGAACTGCAAGCACCTTGAAGAGATATGGGGAGCATCCTGTGAGAGAAGATTCTTTGTTTATTCTTCAAAATAATTTAGAAAAAAGATGGATAGTTACACATTAAGTACTGCATGAGTAATGTCAGTCTCAAGAGGACCTCAGCAGACTGGAAGAACTTTTGGGGAGGAATTCAATTGTATTCTGCAATTAAATGAGTAGAAGGGACAGGTCATTTTTTAGGTGTCTTGTAGGTAATTCTATGGCTCTTTAAAAAGATGATTAAAAGGTAAATCTGGACTGAAGGAAGGCTTAAACTATTTCACCTGTATTTTTAAGATCCGTTGCAGCAAATAAGCATTTCTAGGTTACACAAAACAGAGTTTCCTATCTATTTGTTACATGACTACAAACAGAAAAGAAGTATTTGAATTATGCATGGATACAAGGATTGTCGTGTTTCTCAGGCAAATTAAGGAATACCCTGAGAAAATCTCTTCAATATCTCTGTGTACTAATGACCAAACTCATTGCTAGTGTTATTCCTGCTATTCACCCATTACTGTCCAGTTTTAAAATCTAAAGCGTGCTTGAAAAAATGAGATTTTCATCAGTTACCTACTGCCAGCTAGCAAAGCAGAAAATAGAGAAAATGGCCATTTCTATTTCATATTGCTTAATATCCATCACTTTAATGGAAATGAGATAAAGTAGATAATGGCAGTAAGAATTGTATTAGCAGCACAGACATATATTACATATTTCTCAGAGGTATCATTGTTGTAGCATTTACATTGTTAATATTAAAATGTCTCGAGGAGTACAATCCAATGTAACCAATATTATAAATATTACCTTTAGTATAAAAGAGTTGAATGAGCTTTTAACCTTGAATTTGATAGTGTTGAAAATAACTTTTATACTTACATGACCTAGCTCCTTGTGAATACCTAAGTACTTTCCCCCTCAAATAAATCTTTCTCCAAAGCAAAACTTCCTTGTACTATTCTTAGCTGTAATTTCCACTGCACATTAAGTGATCATAGACCTTTTCTGTACTTTTTTTAAGTGTAACTCAGAGGCAGAAATGTCAATTTAGATGAGGCTTTTGAAGCTAATGTTAAATACAAATAAAGACTGTAAGTAATGTTCCTAAAGAATGTAAGCAACGTTTTGCAGACATTTCATTAAAGGAGAGTGTACAGCAAGGTTATCCCCATGTTCATATATCCTGAGTCCAATTTAAACTGTGGTTTAAAATAGTTTTTGAAACAGGATATTTAATTTAAAAAAAAAAAAAAACACACCAGCAACAGGGTAAAGAATGAGGCAAAAATGGGAAGTGTGAGCACAAGATACTAATGTTAGGGTTAGGAAAAAGGGGATTGTTGGCTCCTTTCTGGAGGATGCTGAAGCATGTCCAAGGAAGAAATGGCAGGGCAGAGCCTAGGCAAGGGAGAAACTGAAAAATCAGATGGGGCTAAGAAGATAGTGAAGTCACACATTCATGCTGGCAGTCAGGAAATTTGATTATGCAGAAAAAAAATTGGAGAGAATCTAAAATACAAATCTGAACACCTCTCACTGTGAAGAGCTGGATAAGCACGACGTTTAAAAATATGGCACAGGTTAGAAACGAAGAGTGTGAAGCTCAGCTGCTTAATCTAGGGACCATTGGCAAGAATTTGTTGCAAATAAAGCAATCATCAGGTGCAAATGGTACTGGAGGGAAGACCTATTACTCTAATAATCTACCTGTGAATAAGGCAAGTGCAATACCAGGAGTGTCAGGCAAGCACGGAGAGGAAATACTGATGGGATTGAGTAAGGCGGTGAGTTTTCATCTGGAACACTTCTTGTCATTTATGTTCAAAAAGAAGGGATCTAAACGAGCAAAGTAGAAGAAAAGGAGTTAGGAGAGCTGCAAAAAGAAGCTAAAAAAGCTGGGATTGTGCAGCTGTAGCAAAAGGAAGGCTGTGAAGGGACATTGTAAGACTGCTCTGCTGAAAGATACCATGAAATGGAATGGTACAGACTAAGATTTGAGATGAATGACCTGGTTGGCAGAAAATTAATCAAGTGTGAATTGACTAGGAATAAATACAATCCCAAAAATACAAGATTTCTGACAGTAACAAGACTGGCGTTCTGAAACAGCCCATCATGAACTATCAGGACAAAAATAACCATTAATTCTAATGACAACCTTCATGGATTATTTGTCTCGGTTTGAGACAAATGCAGGGAAACGCTCTGAAAGGAATATCTCCACAAAAGAAGGCAGATTGCAGCCGATTCTCCCCCACAATTTAAAAGCAGGATTAAAAGACACATCTGCAATATTGGGGGTCTGGTGGTAAGAAATATAAGAAGCTTCTTTTGGGCTTTATTTCTTTTCTCATTAATAGATGTTTAAGGACACATCAACTGTGTTCCCTGGGTGGGGCTTTCACTCCCTAAACTGAAGCACAAACTCCTGTCTCCACCCTGCACAACAATAGGAAGTCCACCATTAGAAACACAAGGACTGTTTTATTTTCCATAAAATGTTGGAGTGATACCGCAACCAGGAAAAGAAAAATACTCAACTTCAGACCTCCCAAGAATGACATTAAAAAGTTAAGCAGCACTTAGTCTTCTTTAAGGTGTCATTTCTGCTCAGTGTAACCCTAAGATGCTTAATGCAGATGGATGGGCTGAGCAGACTCTGCAAAGACAAGGTTTCCTTCTTTACATCCAATCTAAAAGCCTTTAAATTCTCTCTGTCAGGAACAATTTGACTGCATATCAATTGTATCCCTCTACTACTTCAAAATTTATAATGAGAGAGGATCGTAGGGAAGGAAAATCACATTTTGATAACTGACAGTGAAATGAAACACTGTCAATCTGATGGGCTGCAAAGCTGGGACTGCACATGACCTCACTTCGCTCATTAAAGCTCTCATCCAATTAAAACTGCAGCTGGGCTGTGTCTGAGTGCTGCCACACTTTGGTGCTGCCAACAAGTTCATTTGTGGTGTTCCTCTCCTGTCCTCATGAAGATCAGGCTCTGGGACAGCCAAGGTTTTCATGGTTTACATCAACTCACAAAATAAAAATTGCCTCTTTTCACCACTGATATAGAGGATGTGCAATGCCTAGACAGAAACAAGTCAAACATCTTCCTGGTATTTTCCTGATTTATATACAGTCTGATGTTTCATACAATACCTAAAGCATGGGATTTCTATGGATAAAACCACTCTGTTCTAAAAATAAAATATCTGGAATAGGACTCACTTCTTTCTTATATTAAAGAAAACATACAAAGTTCATAATTTATCCTGGTATTCTTGAAAGAAGAAGAAAAAATCAGTTTTATCCACAAAAATGTATATTTATCAACGTACTAAAAGGAGAATAATTGAATCATCTTCCAAACATACCTATAGGAACAATCAAACTGATCCCCAGGGTGAGAGCCACCATTTCCCAAACTCCCCTATTCTATGTGTCAGTAAAATTAAAATTCTCCTCACATCATCTCCATTTAGCTCATCGTTTTCATAAGGGTTCTAATAAATACCAATAATACTGGATATTCTCAAAGAACAAACTGGTGGCTTTATTCTCATTTCACAATACAGCCTAAGCAAAAGGGAAAATAAAATAAAATAAATGCCAGACATGCAGGGAAGACTGGGAGCAGCTCCATTAAAGTCAATAGTTATACATAAAAATACATAAAATGGGGAAAGAAGAAGAACAAATGTCTTTAGATAATGTATGAGAATCACAGTATGAACCCACAGCAGAGATTCATCTACAAAAAGAAGTTACTCAGGAGAACTGATTTGTAACTTGCCATTTCAAGCTGAAGGGGGAAAGAATAAAAAATTCAGAGCAGCAGCATTGTCTGAAGAACTCTTTTGTGCTTAAACAGTAAGTCCTGAACAATTTTAAAGCTCAAAGTATGGAAATTAGCATCACAATCCATGGCTTCTACTGCTTTCCTTTGTAGTTAGAGCTTGTTATTAAGCAGGACCATCAATTTGGCATCTTCAGTGACCAAAGCATTGCTTTAAAAAATGTCTTATTAGCCAAAGTATATGCATTATTTTCAAAAGCTTTAAAATGTGATATTTTTTCATGATTTAACAAATTGTAAGCATCTCTGATTTTCACACTGAATCAACTCAATTTAGTTGGAAAGAGGAAAAAAAAGAAGGGTTTTTTTGTCAAGACTTTATAAGAAGTTTTATTTTAAAGAAAGGCTTTATGGAAGTTTCGTGGTTTAACCTCAGTCTGCAACAAGGTACCATGGGGCTGCTCAATACTGCCTTGCCCCAGAGGGATGGGGAGGAGGATCCCAAAAATGGAAAACCCAAGGGCTGGGATGAGAACAGATGAAGAATTGAAATAAATTATTATTATTATTATTATTATTATTATTATTATTATTATTATTGATGCTACTAATAATAATTTATGGTGATGATGATGATGATGATGATGATGATGATGATGATGACGACAATGAAGAAGAAAAGAGAGAGGCACAAAGCCCAAAAAACACAAGGGATGCACAATGCAGTTGCTCAGCACCCCCTGCCCAGTGCCCAGCCCATCCCTGAGCAGAGATCAGCCCCTCCCAGCACACTCCCCCAGTTTACAAAGTGGGATGATGTTCCATGTTATGGAATATCCCTTGGGTCAGCTCAGGTCCATTGTCCTGGCCATCCTGCCCCCTGGTTTCTTTTTCTTTTCCAAAGTCTTAGAGCAATGCAATTTTTAATTTTTTTTTATTTTTCTGGAGAAAAACCACAGTAAATGAACTCTTTGCTGCATTGTCTCTCCTCAGCTCCCAAGTAACTCCCCTGCAGGGAAGCCCAGGATTCCTCTCTCTGCTCAGTGCCCCTGCTCCAGCCTCTCCCAGTTCTCACTGAGCTGACCAGTAACAGGGACATTTCCACTGGCAAATCCCTATTGGATCAGTTACACCAGACTACCTCACACAGTGTTCAAAGTGCAGCTCAAGGCTCAGGCACCCAATTTCCAGTTCTGCCATTTGCCTTTGAGTGGTGCTGTGCAGGTCACACCACCTTTCTGCCCTCCTGCGATATGAATACTCAATCTTTTATAAAGCAATTTGAAGTCTACAGCTGAAATCTGAGTCTTTAATTTTATTTATTTTTTCTTTTACTTTTCATTACTGACCTCTCAGATTTTCTAATTTATTTTGGATCCACTCTTCACTTCAAGTCTGTTGGTAGAGGAGGAGGAAGTGAAACAGGTTTGGCAGCATGCTGATTCCAGTACTGACACTTTAGGAGTATATTCAATTCCAAGATCCAGGAAACTCAAGGAGTGGTTACATGGTGAACCCAAACAGTTTAATAAATATATTCCAGCTTTACGATGCCGCAGATGATGATCAAGGAGTTGTTTGCTTTTAAGTAAGATTTATTTAAATAATACATCCACTGAATCAATAAAATGCCACCTCTTGCTGCAGCTCTCACCTAGCAGTTCAAAATATTCAATAGATTTATAATGAACTTCATTGTCCCCAGCTGCTGTTGGGTTTTACATCCTTTCACACCTAATCCTCACCATCTGCACATTCAAGATTAGACATGATCCCTCGTGGACCTTGCTGCGTGCGAGCATCCAGCTCAGTGGCTCAGAAAAATTTCTCTCATCACTCAAACCACATCCCGTGCACCCACAATTACTTCACAGCATTACAGAGAGGCTCACTGGAGTCACAGAAATACATTCCTATTGCTTGGCAATTATTCAGCACCTGGGAGGATTATACTTTTAGATTGCTCGTAGATTGTTAGCACATGGATGCTACAGGTTTTCAGGTATTTTAAACATGACTAACTAAGGTTAGTGTCTGTTTTTCACTGTATTAACCCAAGGCCTGCCTTATTACACTGGTTTGAGAATTTAAAAGAAGAGCCTGTTCAAAACAATCTGCATATAAAGTGCATAAAGTACCTTCTAAAGGTCAATCCTAAAATGCTCATTATGGTTTTGGCATTTCGGATTTTTTTTGTAATCGTTCAAAATCTTAGTCCTGGAGCTATTTGAGCAGAACAACACACAATGCAGTTAGACAACTCAAAATACTTCAGCCAGTATGTGCTGCATAATACACTTTTCATCTCACTCAAAGATACTTCCACAGCTTTCATTAACACTGCAAAGTTAGCAGCAACATTCTTGGCTACACGACCTTTGAAGTCACTGTTATCTCTGGCTGCAAAAATCAAAAAATAAGCTGACATATCAGCTTTTAAATGCACTAATTGTTGCTGCATTAGTTGTTGTTTTGGGAGGGTTTAAGTTATTTCTTTTAAGGAGGAGATCCCAATATCCTTTTTCATGTGAGAACTAAAGTCTGAAGGATGCAGGCCAGCATCACCACCCACGTGATCTCCATGACAGCCCAATTATGGAGCTACTTTGGTATGTGGCAATTTCAGAAACAGAAACCTGGGGTTACCAAATCAGTGTGTGTTTGGGTTTTATTGAACATGTGTAACTCAACTGAAGAGGACAGGAAATGAAGGTGACACTGCTCCAAACCAAGGGAGTGATGCCTTAGGTTTTAACTTTTATATGTTTCCAATCCTGCAGTGCCCAGTGTAACTCTGCAGTTCCCTGGAGCTCGTTCAGTGCTGTTCTCTCATGCTCACACTGACATAACAAAGCCTCTCCAGCTCGCTCTCCAAGGACACCCAGACCCTCCTGGGCCCAACAACTGCAAACCTTCATCTTGGGGAGAGGGGGGCAAGCTTGGGCAAATTCCATCCTTGGCTGGCTTCTGCTTGGGGAATTGATGCTGATATCAAAGTGTGAAGAACTCGTGAGCTGTCACTGTCCACGTTGGGATCCACTGAGACAGGAGCCTCTGGAGCCCAGAGTGTACCTCTGAAGGCTTTCAAATAAATCCCTCCTTTATTCCTGTCTAGTCTCTGTTTCTAGGTAGCCATTTAAGGCATCAGTTCTTTGGCACATAAATTTAGCTGATCAGCACAGAGCCACTGTAACTGAATATGGCAGCATCCTTTTAAGACACAGCATCTGTACGTCCTGTAAGTTCATGGAATGATCCTCATTGCAGATGCTTTGGACTGGGAAAAGGGTTTTACACGCTGGTCTGAACACAGGACCAAATTCATTCCATGTGGATCTGAGGGATGAAAACAATCCTGACCCCTCTGTTAAGCTATTCCTTTAATTCTTCTGGTTTTGCTATTGTTTGTTTCTGCTTCACCCGAGTCCGAGGTGTGCCTTGGATGGGGAGTAGAATGCAGCCTGTGTCTTAAGAACAAGCTACTATTTAAATTAGAAATTAAATAATGCTAAAAAAAAGCCTATGGGAGTTATCCCAATCACTATGTAAAATGAGCAATATTTTAATTTCATACAACAACTCTCTTCCTCTCTGAAAATTCTGGCTCTTGAAGAAGTTTCAATCTATGGAGCAGAAATACCAATTTTGTCCTAATGTATTTTCCTTGCTACTTTTATAATAATGAATAGTTTTAAACAAGAGAGAAAAAAAGTTGTAATTTGTGTCCTGGAAAAACACCTCTATTTTTGGAAAAGCAATGAGCATGATTATCTTCCACTGAAGCACAAGAATAATAGGTATTAATGATGGCACTTCTGCTAATTTCATAACCCATTCTCCCAGCTGAATGAAGCAGGGTTTATTCAGTGAGCCTCAATGAATTCAAACATTTGAACACCACAAGGTGTTCAGCACCATACACACATCCTAACAGTGCAAATACTGTATTTTAGCTCGGTGCTAGATAATGGATTAGCTGTACTGGCAGTCCTCAGTAGCAAATACTCTTTAAAACAAAATTAGCCTTTAGAAAGAGTATTTCAAAACAATCAGTGAACTCTGACAGTTTGGGGAAATACAATGCAAAGTCTGCAATAATGTATCCTGTAACTGCATTTTATTGCCTTCAGGGATTTTTCCATGGATCTCCTATCCCCTAATTTTAGAAGACAATTGTCTCACTCATCAATTTCTTGAATATAAAAGAGTCATTCCTAGGAACATGAAATATGGATATCACCCCCTCATGTACTAGACAGAGTTACACTGTCTTAGGAGTAACCATAAGAAAGAAATGAGCATTGGCACAAAATTCCTGGTTCATAGACCTGAAATTTAACAGGAATTGTTGTAACAGATGGGAGTCTTACTATTATTTGACCTGCACAAAACAGGTCAGTTTATGATCTTTTCCAAGCCAAGGTGCATCTGTTCAGTACCTGGTACTGCAACATCCACGGGCAGGCACCTGGAGCTGCAGTGCCCCACTCACATCTCAGCTGGGCAAAACTTTCTGCCAACCTCAGTCCTGGATTCCTGCCAGCCACGTTGGAAACTGGTCCTTGAAATGTAGCTGAAATTGGGAAGACAGGGCCACTGTTTTCACACACACGGATCTGTTGAATGCCAAGGAACTGCTCTTGAAACAACGAGGAAAAATACTTTGGCATGACTATTCCTGCAGGAGCTTCCCAAAGGCATTTGGAGATGGGGAAGACAAATCAACCTGGCTAAAGGAGGTGAAAATCTGCAGCTGATGAAGTGAATGAGACAGGCTTTCTGCTGGGATGACAGCAGATGATGGTGTAATTAAATATTTACCATATGAGAGGTCACAAGGGAGTGTCCATAAGCAAAACGTGTATTTCCTCCTGCCTGCTTGGCCTTGCAGCCCTTACCGAGCTCTGTTAACAACGTGTGTGTGTGTGAGTCAAATGTAATTATACACACACACTCTTCACCCACACGCCAGCTTTCATACAGTGACATTAACATCCCTTACGAATTAATTAAATCTAACGAGACACCCATAATTAAGACTTCTGAGGTTTATTATTTCTCTTTTATTATGGGAAACAGGCCCAAGGAGATTAAGTGCCTTATCTAAGTAAATGAATCTCTAAATTACAGTGGGAACACAGTCCAGGGGCTCAGATTCCCAACAAATTGACTACTTACACATTGAAGATGTTGTGCACAGGCATTGAACAAACTGTCTGAGTCTAGTTGTCAATGTATCTGTCACTGTTGAGTTCGGTGACAGCGAAAATAGCACCATAAACTTCAGATGAAAAAAGCCATTTATTAAGAAAATTTTTCCCTTTATATATCTGGGGATGCTAGAGCAGGGCACAATTATTGGTTCTTGGGTGAACACTTCTTTAGCATCATTGGTCAGCTACAACAACACCTTAAGAATAACAAGTTGGAATAACAAGATGGAAAAACACTACTTGCAACATACAGTTTACAAAACCACATAAAATGGTTTACATAAACTTCTCCTGGTTCTCAGCTCCATCTGTGAGAAAGCAACTTTTTTTCACAAACAGGGCCGGGAGCTGGAAAATTTCTCTCTGATCAAACTTGTCAGCGTCCACATGTATCCTTTTCTGCATGAAAAATTATTTCTGGAATTATATATTAGCCATGTTGTGAATCTTTGCCTTAAAAAATTAAATCAGTCCAACACCTCTCTGAACTTTTAATTGTGAGTGTTTGCTTTCAGATGACTTTTAGCAACACATTGTCCATTTATTTTCATTTCTGTGAGATGCAGGAACGGAGCCTTTACTAAGCCTGAAACATTACTGAAATGTTTTTTTGCAGATTGAGAAATACATTAGATAAATTATATTTTCTATCATCAGGCTGTTTGATCAATTAAGACAGGAGCACATACAAGTATAGAGGCATAATCTGATTATTTTTTAAACTTCATCTATACAGGACTTGGTAAAAACCAAGAATTTAGGGAATGCTTTCTCTTCTGGATCACAAATAAACACTAATAAAAGTTCTGAAACATGACCTTGATGTGGCCTTCATTTTCAAAGGCCATTTCTAACAACCAGAGAATAAAGTATGGGAAAAAATGCTTAAAAAATGTTTTAAGTAAGTTTAATGTTTACGTTTTAGTAAGTTTTAAGTTTAATGCAAGTTGTGGGAGTACCTGAAAGGACCTGAGGACCTGAAAGACCATTAGCCTAATGCAAAGTGGCAGCTCCTAATGTAAAGAAGCCATATAACAACCTACAGCCAAATCCATTAGGAAAACTAATGACCTACTGACTTCAAATCACATTTTTCACTCTCTATTTAATTACAAAATCACGGAATAACTGCAATTTAAGACCATCTGCATCCAGCTCCTTACAAAACTTCTGTATGGGTGAGCTCTGAGGAGTCCTTGTGATGCAGACTGTCACAGGAAATGTCACCTCACCCTTGCACACCATTCAAACTTGAAAGAGAAGCAGACAGTTGTCTTTTTAGGCTTGAAATCCCTCATTACTGATCCACAGAACATCAATGCATTTCATGGCTTGTTTGCTCCCTAAAAATAGTAACTAGATTGTGTTCAAGTGCCACTTTTTAAGGAAAAAACCAAAACACAGCAAAGAGAGACAAGCCTCAGTGCACAGGTAGGTCAAGACTGCCCAACTTCCACTTTAGAAAAGCCAAAATAAGAGATTCCCCAAAAGCTCCACACACCATTTGCCTCAGCTCTCCTCCAGTCCTGGGGAACTGGGAATCCTAAACCTGCAATTAAACTGAGCTCTTGTCTTTCTCCCTCCCCCAGTGCACAAACCTGTCCTGCCTTTCAGGTTGCTTTTCCCAATCCCTCACCTTCTTCCAGGCAGGTCATGGCTCAGGGTCTCTTTCAGTATTTCTTGCAGAGAAACCCAACATGATAAAAACTCAAAATCAATGCCTGTAGCAACCATTCCAGAAAAGAAAAAAAAAAAATATACACTAAGCAGTGATGCAAACCTATGCTTTTTGGTTTTGGTTTTTTTTTTTTTTGTTTGTTTGGTTGGTTGGTTGGTTTTTTTTTTAATTTGGTGTAACTGGCCTGGCTTTCCCTGCTGCCCAAGGAGAAACAGGAGGCACTCCACAACCACTCTGCTGCTTTCTTCTTCCTCATTTATCTTTGGTTGTGACTTTCTGCTCTGCTGGAATTACTCTCAAACCAGCCTGGCTGGAGATGCAAACACAGGGAAACTACCGGAACAACCTCCACCAGCAGTACCAGGAAACAGAAACATTTAGACATATTCCAAGTACAGCAACACCTTGTCAAACAGAAGAAAATGAGCTGGGAATAAGCCTTCAAGAGACCTGAACCAAAAAAAGATGGAAGCTGCTCGAACACTGGTTAGTTATTAGAAAGAATTGAAAATGTCAGTCAAACAGCAAACTGTGGACAGGTGATACCTTTTCCCACTCCTAAAAATGACAGATAAAAAGGAAACATCCACAAAGAAGGACTTCATTTACTCATCTCTCCAACGTTGCGTTGAAAAGGAATGACTGGAAGTGCTCTGGTCTCTCTCCTGATCTATACAGCCCCTTGGAAAGGCTCCACAATCATCTGCAGACATCAAAAGTTATCAATCACTCCATCTACTTGCTCCCCTCCTGCTCTGCTTCAGGGCCAAAAAGAGACAAATTGGCTAAATGGCAAACAAATGAGAATTAACAAACTATAAATCCTTAACTGTTGCAATTATAAAGGGCAAAGTGAACTTTAACTTCGTGTGATAGTCAAGGGTACATTAAGAAACACTGTTACATGATGTATGGAATACAAAAATTTGATCCCTGAGGTACTACTGGTTTCAAGGCTGTTTCCATCTGTGCATTTCTTAGCACTGCTTTCTGGTTCATAGGGAGGTTATTTTACAATATATTTTTCATGGATTTATACATGTGAGAAAGTAGGACCAAACAGCACCTTTCTCCTCTGCCTGATAATAAGCCCAGCTCTGAACAATATTCTGTGTTTAATTTTTCCCCCCATACTTGAAACAAAAAGCTGCCAGAGCTGAAGATTTACAAACAATATGTGTGACATTCTTCTCATCTATCTCTCACCTCCTCCTTTTATTCTCCTGCCTCATTTTTTTTTCTATCTTACTTTAATTGAACCATCTACATTTCTTTAATATATCCACCCTCCTTTATTTCTCCCTTTTACTTTCTGTAGAAAACTACTCTCACTTTCTCCATCAACTTCTTCTTCCCACCCAGCAGGCAGCAGTGCTTGGATTGTGCAGATGGAGGAGCCAAACCTTCTGGTCAATTTTATCCAGAACATGGAGAGAATGAGAAAAAAACCAAACAAACGAAAGCATTAAGTGAGATAAAAAATAACCACATTTTACTAAAAAGAGAATAAATGTCAATTTGAACAATGATGCTTACACCAAGATCAAATGCACAGTGAGTCACAGAACTGCAGATCCTCCTGTGCAAGAATTCATGTTGGAAACTAAACCAACTTCCACTTCCCAAACAAATAATCAAACAAAAGACCCTACAAGATACATTTTTGGTAGTGGACCAAAAGAGTGTAGGAAAATATAATGGGGAAGAGGATTTAAGTGCTGTCAGCTTTTCAAAACAACACTTCACCCCATGATCTAGAGCTCTGACACTCCCTGTCTGAAAATTCAACTTCTATTGACATTTTCTTCTTTCTCTCTGGTTTAGTTTAGCCATGAATCACCTCTTCTGCTGCTCCTGGGTGCAAGATGCTGTTAACAATCTGACATCCCTGCCACTGTGCACTAAGCACATTCCAGTGCCTGCTCCTGCTGATTGCAAATGGGACACAGGGATCTCTCAGAAAAAACTATTTATTACGGGATCACAGTGCATGGCTACATTTATGCCTTGGTGGCCAGCAGTGCCTATCTAGCAATAAACATCTTAGGAATAAGCAACTCTGATACAGAGCACAAAAATCTGGGATGGAGAACTCCTATCTACGAAAAAATACAGAATTGTCTCCCTGTGGATTTGTAGTTCTGCCAAAAATCTGAACAGATCTACCAGGTGATTTCAGCATATCTAATTCTTATTTATTTATCTCCTTCTCTGTTTCAGTTTTTTAACAATTCTGTGGCTATGTGTCCCAATTCCTGTATTGTGTGTTACTTAAATGAATTCATATGAAACCTCTGCCTCAGTTTCCCAGCTCCACCCGACTGCAGCAACAACCATCAGCTCATTCCTCACCCCTGCACAGATTTTTTCATCACCCAGGTATCACTGACGACCACCTCGCTTTATAAGAGATCAAGGGTGGGGAAGGTACATGAAACAAATATAGCTGGAGATTTTAAAAAGCTGGCTGAGAGTTATTAAAAGCAGATAAAAAAACCCAAACAAACCAAAAACTTGACAGCTGGGGTTTTTTTCCTGTCTTGTGGGGGGAAAAAAATTGAAGACAACCAAGAGAATACTAATACTATCTTGCTTATAAAGAGGAAATAGACGTGTGAAACACAGAGTTAACAGTGGCTGACTTTGCCTCTTTTTATTTCCAAATAATTCCACACATGGAAAATTTAGGTGTGATTTTTTTTTTTTCCAATTTCCCCCCTAAGCTCTAATTAAAAGTCACACCAAAAAAAAAACCCTCATTCACTGATAAATACATGGAAACTTTAATAGTTACCAGAATAAGTGTGCTAAATATGGATACAAAATTAAAAGCTAAAAGTAGAGCTATTTATCATCCTGCTTTTACTTTCCCATTCACATATCCTATATACATATATACTTTTTTTTTTTGGAGGGGGGCTATTCTGCAGAATTCTGTCTCTCATCCTAACAAACATGGATTTTTTTTTCTAAGTACAGCTCTGTGCTAAAGAGCAGGCATGTTACACTCTATCATTCCACAATTCAGGAAGCATCACACCATTTAGGACAACAAAATCATGACCCACACGTCTGTCTAAAATAACAATATCACAGTTTTGAGGGCTGAAGGAATCCAGTTCACCACCCACATCCGTTTATACTATGACTGTTGTTAAGGAACATCATTCCCCTTTCCCGGAGGCAGCTTCCCACGTGCTGCTGGCAGAGCCCTCACACCGCAGACACCACGTGAATGCCACAGCTTCACTTCTTGACATTAATGGCTTTTCTCTAACGTATGATGGAGAAAATGCCTCATTTCTCCCCATCATCTCCCAAAGAGATGCTAAGTGTCTTTAGTCAGCTGTGACGACGCCGCCATGTGTGACAACATTCTCACAGCTTTGAAGGGAGCACGAAAAATTTCCATCGTCTGCAAACAGCTTTTTGTATGCAAGGAAAAAAAAAACCTGCCAGCTAATAAGAAAAAATACTTTTATTTATTTTCACGTGTAGGAAACTGAGGATCAGACGTGACTTCAGCAAAGTCAGGAGGGACCAAAACACAGGGCAAGCAGTAAAGTTCAGCCATGACTGCTTCAAGTCCTGTTTAACAGCCACCACCACCATCAGCTGTTGATGCTTATTCCGTAAGGGAATATTCCATTGGGAACAAACCACCTGTAAGAGGATATTAGGGCACACTGGATGTGTTAACCCATCCCATTCCTGACATTCCAGGAGACTCCACGCCTGGTGGGCCAGGCACAGTCTCTGCTGCCAGGAGGCACAGAGTGAAAGCAGATTAAAAGCTGATACCAGCATGAAATCACAATTACTGATTACATGATTATTCATTACAATTACTCATTACAGGACATGACCCTGCCTTGGCACACACACTCCAACTCCAACCACGATGCTCCCTCTCCCCTTCACATGCATTACTCTTAAAATTCAGCAGAAAAACCTTCAAATTTCAGATTTTGGAGTAAGAGATTTATCTATCACATAAGGACATGGTGTCTTCCCAAGTTCATTTAAACCTGCCTAAAATGCAGGTATTATTGAGCAACCTGCTCTAGTGCAAGGTGTCCCTGCCCACAGCAGTGGGGCTGGAATGAGATGATCTTTGAAGTCACTTCCAACCCAAACCATTCAGTGATTCCATGATAATTATTTACCTATTTCTGTTATCTCACAACTAGAAAGAAGTGCACTCCAATGCATAAGTGCTCCAGCTACAGCTCATTCTCACATTGCTTGCTGTGGTTTTATTTAGTTAAGAAATTTGCATGAAACTTTCAGATGACACACGATACATATGTGCAGACACTTTTTTTTTTTTTTTTACCCCATTCCTGCTGTTGTTTAGTGAAATGATGGCATCTATCACAAAAGCAGCAAGAGAGTAGACTGTTACAACTCTACTACTGAAAGGCAGAATGTGAATAAATGATCTTGAATGCAGGGATTTTTTTAACTGCTTGTGACACAGGCTTCAGGCTGCACCAGAAACCCAGGGCAGATCCCTACCAGTTATTCATTAAGCAAATTTTCTCAGGCACAATAAGCAATTAAGGCCATAATGAATATCCTATAAAAGCAATTGAAGAAAATAGAAGAGATCCATACCACAGTCAAGCCCTTTACTGTAGTACATTAAACTTGTTTTCTGCTCCACAGGGTATACACAATTTCATGTCTTTCTTCCACAATGAACTTTATAAGCAAGCTAGAGGATTTATCCTGATTTCACTCTCTATCCACACTAAGAGGACAGAAAAACCAGAGCATGTGCTGCAGCACTTTATCTTCTTACAAACAAATCTCTGGCAACTTAAGGAAGAATTCAGATTCTCACAGTTCTCAGTCAACCTCTTTGGTAAAACTGTATTTATAAGTATAACTCCATCAATTTGTAGACAAAAAACAGGCAGTATAATTTAGTGTTGGCTTTGAAATACACAAAAATATTTAACTGGGCTGACATAGCTCTCAGCATTAACTCTCGAAAGTACTCAGCAATTCAGAAAGGAAAAATTGAGAGAATGATTGAATTAATTTACTCTACCACCAGAGATGGGCTCCAGCTCTATATATGGCCTATGAAGTTCAGTTTCTTTCAATTCACACATATAATTACGTTCCATTTTTGTTAAAGAGACACTGAAGAAAGGGTTTTGTTGGTGAGTGCTTTTGTCCTTTTCTCATTTGTCTTGGCTCACAAGAAAACAGAGGTATTATGTGAGACAGTTACAAGCTATTTTTCCCCCAAACAAACCTTTATTGCATAAAAATATAATGCAGCTTTTGTTTATAAGCCTTAGGATTTGGTGACATGAGATACATTAAGTGGATAGAAGGAAATAAAGAAGCCAAGCTAAAATCTGCAGGTTTCATTTTAGAGGTACTATTTTAGAAACACAGATTTTTGTCTCAGACAGCTTTAACTTACGGTGGCATTCAGAGAATCCACAGAATCAACTCCTAAATCACTGCAATACAGGAGTAAAGAGCTAACATTTGTTTGACACTGCCTGGATGAATTCTCATCTCTTCAGAGGCTTCTCCTGTGCTACATTTCCTAATGGCAATAATATTTTAATCTGTGCTAACAGGTGACTGTCAAGTGATGTTACAGCATCCAGGCAGGAACAAAGTGATGGCTGCTCTAAGTCTGTTCCTCAAAATCCTAAATCCAATTATAGCAATGCAGGATCCTCCTGCATGGGATCTACCCTACTTTCATAGGTAATTTCAAAATACCCCCTCCCTTTCTCTATTGCTTTAATTCAAGTGGTTTTTGTTTTTTAATTAATTTGTAAAACTTAGCTAGAAGAATCAGGGAGGGATTAGCCAGTCAATGTTAAAGAAAACTGAATAGAGGCTTTCTGTGTAGTTTCCACTGACTCCCTCAAATCATGCATTTTTACAATTTATTTAGTTCAAACTCAACATCTGATGCATAGTGGCTGCCTTTGATTCAGAGTGACAAGAAAAAAGTTTACTGTTAAAGATTAATCATGTTCTTCTGTTCCCACTCTCCTTCTGCTCTTAGATTTAGGAGGATGCACTCAGCTGTACTTTTATTTCCACATTATGAAAAAATCTGGTTGAGATTCCATTTATTTGTAATTTATTCTTCCACATTTCTTACTCAACAGTAATGTAAGTAATGCCTATAATAAACATACATTTCATTCATTACTTCTGCACTTGACTAATAAATGGTGACTTCGCTCACAAAGTCCTTCTGTTTATCCATGATTCTAAAATGTGTAGTTTGTCTTTTTCTTCTTTGCTCTTTTCACCTTTGAAATGTCCTTATGGTCACTATCTCTCAATTCAGTATAACTTGGAGAAACTCCTTGTTTTGGTACAGGGAGCACTTCTACTTCCCCTTTCCCAGCTGTTTCAAGGCACAGCTCCCACCATGGCCATGCTGTAAGAAAATGCATGTGCTGCACACCCCACCCATCACCCACGGGTCCTGACTCCAAGAAATTATATTTTCCCCTTTTTCCCTGGAAGTGTTGAAGGCAATGCTGGACAGGGCTTGGAGCAATCTGCTTTAGTGGAATGTGCCCAAGGGGTTGGAACTGGGTGACCTTTGAAAGTCCTTTCCAGCCTAAACCATTCCATGATTCTGATTTTCTCTTTTACTTTTTATGTTAATCTTCTTTCTGTATAAAGCCTGCTGTGTCAGGAGCAGATCTGTCATTCCAAAACTTACCATGTATTTATCAAATCACACTCATTAATAACAAAAAAAAGGAATAAACCCAGTTTTTTGTCTTTAATAATCTCATTCATTTCTTATCTGAAGCTTAACAAAGCCGTATTTTCACAGTAAGTAGCAATCCTTCCCACATGATTGCCATCAATGTCTACAGAATTCTAGCTTTTATTTTAAATGGTATTTAAAAGAGGTTCTGTCATTTATAGTTGCAAAGATAACTGCTGAAACATGAAAGCAAGAATATCAATGCTGTAGCTGCCTCCTAAGCCTGACTGATGCATTGCCTCTGCTGCTGCTCAGAACAAAATGCTGAGCAGCTGTGGTGAAATTAAGAAAAACCCTAAAAATGGTTAAAAAGAAAACACATAAGCAACTTTTCTCACTTTCTGAAACTGACTCCTCCCCACTTCATGTTGCTCCTAAGAAACTTGTAAAAAACCTCCTTTCTTTCCTGCTTTTCAAATACGGCAGGGTTTCATGATAAAAAGAGACAATAAGGAAGAACTGGAATTGAAAAACATTCCTCCTCCAAAAGGCAAGCACAGGGTCCTGCACGAAGGAGAGGAGAGAGAAAGATGGGATTGGAGGGGAGGAAGGTGAAGGAGGATGGATCACCCAGCTTCACTTCCATGTTCACTCTGCTCTTGCCAAGTTTTCTACCCTTTCTGGACTCCCACCAGGAGAAGCCTATTGCCCCACACGTGGTTTTTCAGCTGCAGGGACCTGGCAGGGCCCCTGACCCAAAGGATGGGACCACATTTGTGCCAACTCTACACACAGCACTGCAATCCCTCTGCCTGTGAGGGATGCGATGGGTGAGACACCAAATGGTGAACAGCTTTGTGATAACACAATCTGCCCCACGTCAAGAGCTGTAACTCATCTGAATTTGAGACTTAAATCCAATTCTAAACCCATTTATTTCAACAAAAAAACCCAAACAAACAAAAAAAAGCCACATTCTCTTTCAACACAGACGTAATCAAATATCTGGACTGTATTGCTGCTGATGGGTTTTACCTGATTAAATTACTACTGGGAGGATAAAAGTATTGGTGAGCTCAGAGTGTTGAAGCAGCGCAACAGAGAAAAATAATGGGTATCAGCACAATCCTGACAGTCAAGGGGTTAATTGCAATGCTAGAATGAAACATATAAAACCAATCACTATTTATTGTGAATTATTTGCAAATTAGTAGATAAACAAAGTAAATGGATGTGGCATTTCCCTTTCAATAGCTAAATACTGAAAAACACGTCACCAGCAATCAGACAAATTAGCTGTACATTAAGTGAATGGAGTGAACAGAAAAGTATAAAATACAATGCATCTTTTTAAAGAGTGAAGAAACTTTGTTTCTGACTAGAGGAATGTGCAACAGCGGAATTTGAACTGAGAAAGCCTCAGTTCTGCAATTACATCAACTTTACTGCAGCTCCACAGAGTTAAGTTATTGCCCTGGGATTGACTAAACCTTTCCCTGGAAAGGGCCAGAGCATTCCGAGCTGAAGGATGATACTTTTATGGACTGCTGGCCGCTTTTAATTTCTTTTTAGCACATTAAAATATAGTAACTCTTTTAGCCATTTTAACCTTGTTTGGCACAAATGGTTGCACTTGAAATTCATTGACTTAAATGGTCCATGGAAGATATCATTAAGAATTGCTGTAGTGGATTTTTTTTTATTTAACTTGCAATGCATTTAATTATTAATGGCCCTCTATCATTTATGGTCCATTGTTTTTCAGATTTTCCTCATTTTTCACCTTACCTGTTCGAAGAGTTACAGAAGCCAGAACAAAGAATTACAGCTATAAAGACACTTACAGTTATCACAGACCTTGCAATAGTCCAGAGTGTCTGTACTTTGAATTTTGGTGATTGCACAAATATCCAAGGTTAGGCTCAATAACAACCTGAGGGCAACACTGTCATTTACACAAGGCAATCTAGAGATACAGGCTCATAAACCATTAAGTATATTTTTCATGCATATATAGATGCATTATTTTTTTATTTCTTCTTACTTTAGGATGCTCTCTGAAAATAATTGTATTTATGTTTCTTTGATCTACTCTACAACTTAAGCAATACAGGTTAGCTCGCTGATTTTCAGTAACAAGAGGGCCTGTAACCTTCACAGATTATTAATTTTCATAAGTTTTCCTTGAACAACTCCAGTGTTGTTAAGATTTAAATCTGTAACCTGCAAACACAGATCTCCTTTCTGTAAAATCCAACAGTGGAGTGACAGGCAAGACTTGCCTTTGAACTAAAAAAGGAAAAAAATCCCACAAAACTACCCTGATTCATCTAGCCAGTAATTGTCTTTATATATGTTAAAACAATGACTTCTTTTGTAACATTGCTGAAGGAGTCAAGGACGATCTGGTTTCTTTTTCTGTCCAAAAAAAGAGAATTTTAAGAAAATAGAACACTAAACAAAGAGGCATTTATTTATCTTTCTGGGAATCATTATCTATTAGCTATTCCTTTCAATCATTACTTACAATTTTACTGTTCTGTAAATACAACTGGACCAGGTCTTCCAACAAACCTCTTCCCTCTGGTTGGCATTTCCCAGCTGTACATCAAAAAGTAAATTCTTGTTTCTTGCCTAGGAGTAATTTATCCCAACCCCACAAGAGCAGCCCCAATGCAACAACAGTGCTGAGCCTAACCAGCATCATCTCCAACACCCAAAGGGAATAGGTGGAGCCTGGAAGTGGATCTGGAGAGGGCAAAGCAGCTGTAAGCAAGCAAGTTGAAGGAACAGCCAAATTGAAAATATGTGTTGGAGCTCTCAAGGAAACTGAGAGCCAGGGAAGTTTAGGTTAAAGGGCTACTGCAGAGGTGCCCCTAATTTTCTTAGGTCAGTGCTACATAAATCAATATAGAACAAAATACTACCCTTTTGAAAAAAAAATAAAACCCAGCAAACCAAACTCCAAAAGACTATTTTGGAGGAAGAGAAGGGAAGAGTAGAGCTAGGAGCCCAAAATTCTGCATTCTTATAAAATGAAAGCATTTATCTGAAAATATATATTATATATGTACAGTAGGAAAAAAGTTCATTACATGCATGAATGCTAACAAAAAAATAATGTAATGTTTCTAAGACTTGAGTTTTCTGTGCAAGTGCTGATTTATACAGATTTACACACCTTGAGAGACTGTGTTAAGATCACAGATTCATTGACTGAGTCCCATCTCACCGATTTTCTTTCCTGGTCTTTCAGGAAAATTATCTGACAGGGTATCCTGAAGCCCAGAGCTCCTGGTACCTAAGAATATGTTCTTCCCTTTCCTGGCCATGCTCTAAACCATTCCTAACTGCCACAAAATATCAATTTAGCACTTTCCAGGAGAGCATTAAATGGTACAACTCAGCTTTAATACCAAAAAGCAGAAATACAATATAAAACCAGACGGTTCAGTGTTGTAAACTCCTGATAGCCTTGGACACCATCGCTGGACATAAAGGGGGATCAGACACACTGAAAACTCTCCTTTGAGCTTCCTAAGCTCTTTATAACTTGTTTGTGATGCTGCTTAATAACCCAAAGAAACAACAGAATCCATTGACTCACTAAAGAAAAAATCATGTGAATATGTTAAAAAGCAACAAAGGAGTAAAGACACTTGCAAACACTTTCCACTGCACATCTCTGTACTTGTATGTCTTTCAATAAAGGTGTATTTTCTAGGGGAAAAAGATGATATAACAGTAAACTTTAAACTTCAGGGAAAAAAAAAAACTGAATATGCTTCAACTTTCCAAAAAGGACATGAGGTCAGCGTGAATGTGTGTCTCGTTTTAGAAGAACACATGTATGGAATCACCTTAGAAATGAAGTAATGACAACATTTTTTTTTTATGTACCCTGATATAAATTTGGACTTAGTAACCAAAAAATTAAAGGAGAGTAGCAGTATCCAGTTATCCACAACAATTCAGAACCATGCCCATTACATACATTTTCATACCTGCACAAGGAAGTATGGAAATAAAACTTTTTCCCTAACTTTTTAACAAATTCATTTTCATTTTCAGTCTCCTCTTCTTTTACAAGCCGTGATTTAGCTCAGGCTGGGGAAGCATTCTAGGGAAACATCACTTCACACTTGTTCCACAGATAAATTTTCCTCCTAGACACCTCCTGTTGCCTGTGCTGTTCTATGTTTTCAGAAAGTCGTGGGAATCTTATTAGAAACTGTTTTCCACGGAATCTGTGCAATTCATTGGGCATACTGAATTGCAGAAAAAAAAGAAAGTCTAGTTCACCAGGTTTCTTCCAGAGCTGGGAATACAGAAGCAGCAGCTTCCATGGGTGTACATATATATAGATATATATGTATATATATATTTAGGTCTGATAATTCAGTATGAGCAGAACAGAATGTATTTTCTATATAGGAAGCAAAAAAATCAAAACAAAAGTATGGAATAGCCAAGAATAGTCCTAAAATTTCTGCACAGTAACAGAGAAACCAGAGCTTTCAAAGTCAAATAAGAACAACTTTTACAGGATACTTTTCTTCTTATGCATTCAATGTCTTGTCCATGCAGAGTTACACAACAATGTCTCAACAATAACTAGGTTTGCTAAGACCATTCATTACAATTTTATAAGAAAATAAAGCTCTAATCCTTCAAGTCCTCAGTGAAGAGCAAGTAAACTATACATTTATTGTCCAGAGTTCTTCTCTAAATAACTAATCCACACTGAATAATCAACACAGAATGACAGTCAGCAATCCAGACCACTGTCAGAGCCTCTCTTTCCATTTTCAATTTCCAAAATTTCATTCATTTGGACCACTATTGCTCTGTTACCTCCATTTACCTTTTCTGCCTACATCTGGTAATAAAATATAACCACCAGAAAAATTTACTTTTATTATTATATATAAAACACACACACACATATATATATATTTAATACCAATTTTATATTAGTAATTATACACTACATATTCATTACTTTACCTAACTGAAATCTTATGTTACAGACTAATATATGACAAAATACTTCCAGGGGGTTTAAAATGCCCAGGCACAATACTCATTATAAATTGTAAATTAATGAGTAAAGTTGCTTAAATATTGCCTCCAATTTCCAAGAGACCTGAGATTAACATTTTTTAAGTGGATGCAAACTCGTTTTGATATGTTATGGTCCTTAGCAATAAATAAGTCACATTGTTTTGTTGTGGTGACCCAGCCAGGGGCTGGGGCAACCAAAGGGAGCGAGGTCCTCAAGGCAGCTGGACGCTGGTGGGACAGCTCCAGGGCACAGAGCAAACTCCCCTGGTGAGCCCAGGTGAAGAGAAGGCTTTCCCTTTGGGCAGGGCATTGCTGTGGTAACATCCCCTGTGTGCTTGGCCTGTCAGTCCTCCACTCTCTCTCACCTCCCCTTGCCTTCCTTACTTGTGCCGCGGTTCTGTTCCTCCCCCTGGCCTGTTGGCCAACCCATTCCTCCTCCCCCTGGCTGGGTACCTCCCTGCCACTCTTTCTTGAACCCTCCCTGACCCCTAGAACCTTTTCCCTTACCCAACCCAGAGCTGGTCCCTGTCCCTGAGTTCCACCCCTGCCCTGTTCCTGTTGGTCCTGGCACCCTGAGCCCTCCTATGTCCCCATCCCACTGAACCCTGCTGCTCTCCAACCCCCTATAAAATCCCTTGCACGCCCTTGCTCTTGGTCTTCGTTCCTGGACCCTTCCACAAACCTGGCTGCTATAAACATCACTGTGGAAGTCCACAGGAAGGTCCCTCTCTCATCCTTTGCCTCTGCTGATGCCACACCAACAGCCTAGTTTGGGGACTGCCCCTCGAGCAGGAGACTTGAGCAGCACCACAGCTATGAACAAGGATGTCTCCAGCAGGACGCAGCAGCCTCAGGCAGCCCCAACCACATCACCTGGAGCCCGAACAGGGACCTACCACAGTGTGCAGGTTTCCTGAGAGATTGTTTCTCAAAAGTGCTATTTAATTAATCTGCTGGTGTATGCTGAATTTTGCTACAGCACCTGACTAATAGATTAAACACTTACGTTATTCCACTTACTCCATACATTTCACTCATAAAATTCTGTTATTCAAGTTAATAGGCCCAGGAATGGTTACAGATATTGCTCACAAGTGTGTGCACAGAGAGCATGACAACTCCAAATTCAGACAGGCCCTGTATGAACTGTGCCAAAAATATACCTAGACAAATGATAATACAACTAAATAATGAAATAACTAAATAAGTAACTAAATGGAAGAGTAAATGCTGGGTCCAATCCTCCAAGAAAGAAAAAATGTCTAATTGGAGAAAGAAGAAAGTGGGGTTTTCTGGTTTTGATCCTAGGTCTTGCAGCTGTACACATCATCAAGAAATACTGCAAACTACAGTAGAATGAACTTAATAACTTATTTTGATTCTGAAACAGGAAGGTTAGTGGCACGATGGTTTCTTGTTAAATTAACGGGCAGTTAGTAAGTCTAATTGTACTACATTCCAACTTAGGGAAAAATAATGCAGCATGATCTCAAAAGACAATAAGAACTTAGATCCAAATGAAGGACATGAATAATTCCAGACTCACTGGGAACAACCGAATTTCTTTCCCATTTTTTTTTCCTTCTGTTTTTGAGGTGCCAGTGGCATCGGGGATTTCCTATGTGCTGAATTCTCCCAGTTCTACAAAAACTCCAATTCCAGCTCACTCTTTTGTATTTCCAGAAAGACAAGAGGCAGAAGAGTTGCTGCATCACTTGTACTGAAAATCATTTCTAGTCCATAAGACATTTCAAGCAAATTTACTTTCTCATTATACTTGAAATCTATAAAAAACAAGCAAACCAGGCTATGAGATCAGCAATTAATCCCTTTTCCTGCTGCACCAACTAACAGGAAAACTTCTCCATTTTTCTCCATTTCTCACCTAAATTTTCTTGTTGCTGCTGAAATGTGTTTCTGGGGGAGGGAGGAGGAAATCACATAATGTTGGTCATCCTTTGGTCAAAATGTGAGATTATTTTCACTGCAAGAGAGATTACTTATGGATACATAAATACTGTATTTTTTGCTTCAGTCATCCAAAACACTGACCAATTGATCTGGTACAAATCAACGATGACAAAGACCAAATATCATGTTTCCTTCTCAAAAAATTACAGTTCAAATTATGTAGAACACAGAACATCTCAATTTAGCATTACTGGAGAATATCACAAAACAGAATTTGGGAAATGTGATTTATCTTCTTCCACTGATACTAACAGGAGGTCTCTAAACAAAGCACTACAGAACATTTCCTTTGTCTTGATTCAACTCTTAATCTAAAGTTAACTATTGGGTTATGTACATTATAATCCAACAAGGGTGTTACAATCAAGCCCATTTTTAGGGAGGGGGAGGGGATACAAGGAGTGTGCTTGGGGCTGAGTTTATTTAGAGAGCTGAGAAGTTTTCTGGTGAAAGGCTCTGTTGATAAATGGTGGTTAGGAGAAGAAAATTGGTTATTCAATGAACAAAGTGGTGTGCAATTTATTTTACTTCATTAGATGCTGAATTCTTCAAACACTGCTAGGAATTAGAATGCTTTGAAACTAATTATTGTAAGTACATTTAATCATAGCTTTGAAGTTACTTTCCACATAGCATGTTCTTTTTGATTAAATTATATCTTTCTGCCATTCCACTACAAGTACCCAGTTCAAGGGCAGAAGAGGAGAAAAAAAACAAACCTTTCAAAAGTCATCAGTAAAAACAACAATAATTTTGCTCTAGTTTTTCCTGAAAAATTTCCCCAACCTCCTATTGCTACGAGAGCACCAGTTCCTGGAGAAACTTGAGTACAATTCTGAATACATAAAAATTATCACAAAATTAAACAATTATGTTATTATATCTGGTACAAATAATTTCAAGCAGCGAAGCAGAATAGCAGGGAGCACAATGATGAACTAAAATGCACTTGCAAGGTGCATGGATATTTCTGAGCAAAGATTAAAGGAGTTCAATACACTCTCTCTCTCACCCTTGCTTCTTTGTACATATAGAACTGGTAATTCAAGCTCTCAGTTGTGTGATATTTCTCTTTATCATGATAAATGATGGATGAAAGCAGCAATTTTGGTTCAAGCCTGCCTCCTGCTTAAAAGAAGATTTTGCTTCAGTGGTTTAAGCAAGGCAACCACCATGAATCTCCTCCTTATTCCCAAGCTTGACTTGGGCACTAGCAACTGGAAATTGGATCAGTCCAATGAAAGAACACAAATGTAGCTTCAAAGGAGCTTTGCTGATCTCACTGATTCCCAGTCACCTTCCCTATTTTCAAATGTGCACCTTGTACTTCATTAATTTCACTGGTTTTCAATTGGTTCTGTACAGCTCTAAGTGAAGACAAAGAATGTTTTTATACTCTTCTAAGTATTTTTTTTCTTCTCTTTTGCAATGTAAAGCACCAATACCATAATGCAGGAATATGCATTACTTTAAGTAAGTCCCACCCCTGGAAGTGTCCCAGGTTGGTTGGGGCTTGGAACCACCTGGGATAGTGGGAGGTGTCCCTGCCCATGGGCAGGGGGTGGAACGAGGTGGCATTTAAGGTCCCTTTCAACCCAAACCATTCTGTATTCCATATTTCCATGTTCCCTCACAGACAACTAACCCACTAAAGGAGAGAAACTTTTTCTTCTACTCTTTCTTAGGATTATTAACTGTCTGCCCAGCTTGTAACAATAAATGGTAAATGACCTTATGGTAGAAATTAATGTATTTGATAGCCTAATGTTATACAATTCTTGGTATTTCCATCTATATAACGTGGGTTCTTTATTGCATTTGGCTGAAGGGTTGGGAAGGTCAACTGGGTAAGATTTATTTTGTAACCCTGCTGAAAAATGTTACAGCCTTAAATAGCCAAAAAACAGTCCCACAGAAACAAAGAACCAAGAATAGATATCCATGGGCTAATTTGTCTTTGAGTTGTAATAGGAAATAGTAACAAAGCTGTTTACGTGGATCACCAGAACTAAAACCAAGAGGAAGGAAGTGGTAAAAGGCAAAACGTAGCCTGGAGTCAGGAGCTTGTGAGGGCAGTTAGAAATTTCTAGAGAAAAAGTAGGTTAAGGAGGTAAAATAAGCAGCAATACTTTATCTGATCAGAGATGCAGCAGTACACAAATAATGAGATATCAAAGGGAAATAAAAGAACATGGACTGAATATTATCATCAACAGTGGACAACAAAAGAATGAGAGAACATCTCTTTCTTCTTCAACTCCAAAGCACAATATTCAACAAATAATTGCAGCCTATCCCCAAAATGTCACCCAAGTAAAAGAAAAACAAAACAACACCTTAATGGCACAAAGCAGTGGTTCTGCTTGTTCCTTTTACTTTCTTACTTAATGACATATTCCATCAGTTCTGAATTTGTCAGAAACAGTGATTAGAGGAGAAAAAAAAACCTCTTTTGTTATCGTCTACCTTAAACTTCAAAGCAGCAGGGACACTGAGTGAAACACAACTCTATCAAAGTGAACATTTATAATTCTTAAGTTTGATATTTATAAATTTACAAGGCTTTCCTAGTCATGCTGCTCAGAACTATCACAGAAAAGCACATCACAGAAACTGTAAATATTCGGAGGTATGCTGTTCTATTTTGCCTTAATCTGAGGCAATCTGCACACAGCATATCAAGAGTTGGGGGAAGAGAGAAAACCCCAAACCTTGCCTTCCTCAACAGAGAAAGACTCATTAAATGTTATTAGGTATCACTCACTTACTTGGTGACATTTATTAACTTCAAGCACTGGCCCACCAGTTCAAATCTACTTTTCATGCAGGGAATTCTCTTTAGAAATACTNTGTGATATCATTATCACATATTGTGGTATCCATATGTGTCCATATATGTGGATACCACATATTGTGGTATCACTTGGTGACATTTATTAACTTCAAGCACTGGCCCACCAGTTCAAATCTACTTTTCATGCAGGGAATTCTCTTTAGAAATACCCCACATCCCTAAAACTAAATTACTGGATAATTTCTAAGTAAACTGAAAGACTCCCTAATATTTGAGAGCCCTGAAACTGCGGAAGATTCTGTATTGAGTTTGTGTGGCAAACAGGAAATATCTCTGCTGCAAATATCAAAACCAAATTGCCAAGTAAAAAGTAATTTGAAGTCTTGTTTGTTGTGGGCCATATAATTAGGAATATTATTTTAATAAAATTCTAATTCTTAAGCCTTTGATACTTGTAAGTTCTAAAAGAGCAATACACGGCTTTTATTGTGTCCATGCTCAGCTTTTACAGAAGCAATATTGATGTAAAATATGCCACACTACACCAATATGCATTATATGGGTTTCTGATTTCTTTTTTAGTTAACTACAGCTTCTTTACATTTTACAGTGTCAACTCCTCAAATGTACCAGCTTTAGATTGCTACATGTAGCGATTGTGTATTTGTAAATCACCATCAGGTTCAACACAAAACTGAATTTAAGAAATTTATGGTTATACCTGGACATTTTTCTTAAAGCCTCTATAAATATATCCTCTTCAGTTTGCTTTTTCTCCCTTGGATTACTGTGCAGCAAAACAGGATGAGCTTTCTGGACTGACTTACTGGAGTCTTGCTCTCTTAGAGCTTGTGATGCTGTCATTTAAACATTTCCACACACGATAACAAAAAATGCAGAGAGAGTTGTAATTATGCAATGTGTAAACTCAGTGACAATATACTACCAGGGTCCAAAACAATTCCACAGACAAAGAGGAGGGAACAGTAGGAAATGGGACTCCTTTGGGGTTGTAATCTACAGTCAAATAAATGACAGTTTATAAACAACACAATAAGGGGTTTAATAGTTGGGGTAATTTTCAATGCATATTTATCAATGCATGTAAAACATAAAAGAACCCCAAAACCTATGAATCTTGTAAAGGCATATATATAAGGTTTCCTACAATTCTTAGCTACTACTACTACTACTACTACTACTACTACTAATAATAATAATAANTATTATCATTATTACTACTACTACTATTGCTTTCACATATTCAAAATTTTCTTAATTATTCTGATCTGAATTTTCTTTTTAATTCCTTATTAACCACAAGGCTTCCTTAAATATTTTGCAAATTCTAAGTCATCAAATTTCATCTATCAATCAGCACTGTTATAGTCAGAGGTTTCATTCCCAGCATTATTATAATTGGACTGCAAATCTCCATAACTAATCTTGCAGAGAATTGTCAAAACATAAATATAAGTAATAGAAGAGACCTATAGTGAAAAGAAAAAAGAAGAGCATGCAAAACATTTAAATTCTTATTATAGGAGGGATTCACTTTTAATTTTAAAATATTTTTTTTTAATCTATCACACACTTTGATATTCAATTTGCTCTACCAAATGGCATCGTGTAGAGCTGCCAAAGCAAAAGTTGCCATGCTAGGAAGCCTTGTCAGTTCAGTCTTTTACTCACACTGGAAAGAAAACCATCTTTAAAATATTAAGTAGAGCTGTGGGTTTTAGTCCCACAGTAACTTCATGACTGTGACCTTCATAAAAGACTTGGCAATCTCACAGTCATAGAACTCATCCAGGATATTACAGAGAGCCACTGAAGGTCAGCACTGAAATGCTC
Source organism: Vireo altiloquus (assembly GCA_013396875.1). Taxonomy (NCBI): domain Eukaryota; kingdom Metazoa; phylum Chordata; class Aves; order Passeriformes; family Vireonidae; genus Vireo; species Vireo altiloquus. The sequence goes on from VZRF01013632.1 coordinate 478,908, forward strand.
TGATTAAATTCAAAATATAAAATCAGATTTTCACTATGTTTTTTCTTGTCCTTTCATAACTTAAATTCTCTTTGGTAATTAAAGAATACAAAAAATGCCTTAAGAGAAAGATTATCCTGGGGTGACCACTGCAGGCAGTTTACAATGTGGCTTATTTTATAACAATGATGTTCTGAATAGGAATGTAATGATAAGTGAAAGGATAAAAGAACAACCAGTGAAACATGATAAAACTGTTCATCCTGCTCCTAATTTATCATCTGGGAGATGTCAAACTGACCATGACCAGGTACCTACAGCAAATTGTTTGAGGGATAATTTAGTATGTGATGGAAAAATAGAGATTTGAGAGGAATCAGAAGAAACAAAATTATTTAGAATTTCTAGTTCCATTAGGGCTTTACCAAATATTACTTCACCCCAGTAGGAACAAAGAAGGAATTGTGGGTATGAATTGATTTCAAACCTACAAATGTGTCCCACATCCATCATTTGTGCTTTCATGGTGCTGCATTCACAGCAATCTCAGGAACCAAGATCCTCAGTGGGACCAACCAGTGTGGGATCACAGCACTGCAAGGAGTCATGGAATGGTTTGGGTTGGAAAGGACCATAAGGACCATCCCATTCCAGCCCCTGCCCTGTGCAGGGACACCTTCCACTGTTCCAGGGTGCTCCAAGCCTCATCCAGCCTGGCCTTGGACACTTCCAGGGATCCAGGGGCAGCCATAGCTTCTCTGGGCACCCTGTGCCAGGGCCTCCCTACCCTCACAGGGAACAATTTCTTTCCAATATCCCATCTAAATCTATCCTCTTCCAGTTTAGTGAACCAGCAGCCCAGTGGTTAAGCAGAAAAAAAGTCTAAACCTTGCAAAGCATAAATAACATTAACTTGTGTTCCTAACATTTTATATTATGGTCCAATTTGAAAGTAAAATTGAGCAACAAGTACCATCATTTATGAAAAGTAATGTTTTCATTCTAATACCTAATTGTCAATCACCAGTCTACCACACCCAGTAAAAAAACCCACTAAGTGAAAGAGATCATGTCAGGTGGCAAGAGCTGATGGTTTACTGTCATGGGGTTTGCAGTGCTTTTACAAAAAAGGAAAATCAGAAATAAGCCAATTGCTACTGTTCATTCTCCTCATCATTATTTCTACTGATTGATACTTTTTCAACTCTCACATGCAGGGAGAAAACCACACCCTTCACTGCAGAGAAGCAGCACTTTGCAGATTTACAAGAACCTCCTATTTCTACAGAAAACATCAAAATACTTCCCACAGCAAATGTTCAAACACTGTCTACAATCTCCTCACTTTATCAGATGGGCTGTTTGTAGTGGAGCAGAGGGGAAGGAAGGGAAGGAAGGGAAGGAAGGAAGGAAGGANGAGGGAGGGAGGAAGGAAGGAAGGAGTGTTTGTGGGACCGGCTGCTCAGCCATGCCCCAGGTAACACACACCACCCTCCTGTTCTAGAACATTCAGTATTTTTCAGAACAGATTTTGCCTTCATTTCTGGGCCATGTTTCTGTGGGGGAAAGAATCACAGGGAATCTCTGGTCTACTGCTGTCAACAGTTTTCATGCACAAAGGAGAACATATTGATCTGCACTTTCAGTCTGGCCTGGTAGCTAATATCTAATACCTAGCAGTGACTACTCAGGTACATTATCTAATAATGACTGGGATTTAGGGTAACACTCCTCATTTTTAAGACTAATGTGNAAGAAAAAAAAAAAAAAAAAAAAAAAAAAAAAAAAGTCAGTATGTAATTTTTTAGACTCTGAAGTTTAGACCAAAAATACATCTCACCTGGGGAAAGTTCTTCTGCTTCTAAGAGCTCCACCCACAGCAGCATCCAAGATAAACACACACTTAAAGCCATTTATGCCTCCTAAATATGACTCCCATGATCCCAACACACTCTGTCACACAGAGACCACTTAAAGAATTCTTCTCCATAAGCTTTTGGTGCATCTCCTGCAAAGTGTCATCACTCAAAATACACCCAACTTTGACATTACTCAGAGTCTGTGTATTTGGGGGACTGTGAGTCTGTCCCAGAGCCCTCCTTACCTCCACTGCCTCAGCCTCCTTATGCGCCTCGTGGGCTACACACAGACAGAATTCCCAGTTTTCCCAAGGTGGAATAGGCCAAGGAACATGCAGAAGAGACTCAAAACCACCTAAGCGGACTGCAGATCAAATGTCTCCCAAAAAGGGACATTCAGTGGTGTCCAATGTCTGGAACAAGTGTCATTTGTGGAAGAAAAATAAAATCCTGTGATGTTCTAAGTGAGGATAGAGACTGCAGCTGTCTAGGGCACAAAAACTTCATTTCTTGGCAAATGCAAACCACCTTGGGAATGATCCATAATGAGCTCGAGCAAGAGACAGGCCAGCAAAGTAGTAGAAAAAATAATATTTTCAGAGCCCTGACATCCTTTGACAATTTAGGAACTTTGATTTCATTTCTGAAGCTGTCTAAAGTACTCTTAAAACTTACTTTTTGAAGGAAACATAGCAAGAGAACTTCAGGATTATTGTGATATGTCTTGAGCTGCTTCACATCTCACCACCCAAGCTGATCAAGCATTTAAAGACACAACAAGTAAATACGATTTAAAATCAAATGCTCAAATATGTTGCCTCTTATCTACTGTAATAACAAAATTTGATTTTTTTGTCCAAAGCTGTTTTTCTTTTCCAAAGCACAGCCTGAAAGTACAAAATAACATCAGGTCACCCTTCAGGCTTTTATCCCACACTGTGTGCTGCTATTAGAAGACAATTATAATGCTTTAAAAAGGAGTTTAAGGAAAAGCCTAGAATTGTGTCTAACACAAACTCTGCTTCAGAACAAACAGCCCATGACAGGTTTTTTTTTCAGGTTTTAGCTCTACCTCATTAATAGGAAAAGTTCAACTAATTGGAAAGTCAAACTTCCCCCTTTCATTGCTTTACCTATTGCCATTCTAATTAATTTCTACACTTTCACAACATTTCTCTTTGCATTACTTAAAATGGTAAAATGATGTCTGTAATGGGACAAGTGTCTTTCCTAATATACCATGTGGTGAGATACCTCATAGTTTGACAATATTTAACAAGAAAAGATCTGCTCATTTCTGCAAATCCCCTGTTGCCCAAGCCCTTGATTAGACAGCATTTCTGTGAAATTCAGCTATTTAATTAGCCTGTTTGATTATTTGAAATAAAATTAGGTCTCCAAAATTGTTAAATCACCATGTAGTTTTCCATCACATTAATTTGCTGCAAGTGGAGAAAACCTCAGTGCTTCTCACCTGAACACTTCTCATCACACAGAAGGAATGACAAATCCATGGCTCTGCACCAGTGTGCCCAAGTTAAAACACCAGTGACAACTCGTGATGAGTGATCCAGACCCTTTTTGACCCTTTTTTCACCTTTAAGGGGTTTGTTATTCACAGTGGATGGATTAAGGACAGATTTGAGCCAGGGGCACCCTCAGATCTTTACTCTTCCATCTCACAGAGGTGAACACTTTGGGGATGATGACTCCACTTCTTCTCTGGGAAACCTGTTCTGATGCTCAACCACCCTTTCAGCAAAGAAATTTTTCCTAATATCCAACCTGCACCTCTTCTGGATCACCCAGAGGCGATTCTCCCTTGTCCTCCCAATTTCTTATCTCCATGCATGCCTGAAACACTACATCATGTAATCACTGGCAGAGCTTTCATCCCTTGATGTCATCTTCTTAGCAGCCACAGAACACCCCAGGGAATTCCATTCACATGATGGAATATTTCCTTTTTTAGCAAACAGGGAATAAAAGATGGTCTGTTCCACATAATCCCATTTTGCTCTTCCATATTAAAATTCTGTTGGACTCACTCCTACTCATGATTAATCTCATTATTCTTCAATTAATTTGGGAAGACCAGGAGCTCATTTTACACTACCATAATTATTTCTATAATGCCAGCCAAAGCAAATTACCTTAATACATAACAAATTAACATATGATGGCTCATATTAAAGGTTCTTCTCCTTAAAAAAGGACACATGGATTAAGGAAATGTAAGGAACGTACCTAATGCTGTAAATGAGTGTAGGAGAAACGGAAGGAATGCATGTCAAATCCACAAACTTACTTTCCCCATCATCACATCCCATTAAACTGCTGGCTGTAACTTTATTACTCTTCCTCTTTTTTTTCAGGCATCCACTTCTTATTTTGATCCCCTGTTTGTTGTTAAAATGGCAGTAATGTTTTACAGAAATAGCCTAAAACTAAGGCATTGTGCTTATTGCTGAAAGTTTTCAATTCCTTCCTCAACATCCTTTTCCAACATTACAATGAAACCTCTGGAAAATCTCATTCCAAGAGTAATTAGCAAGTTGTATTCAAAACAAATTAAACCAAGCCACCCTGATTTGTCAATATTATTCAGCTGTAGCTAACTCTCAGCCAAAGGTCAAAGATAACAAACTGGGTGACACCAGCATAAACTCTGCATGTTGCATTTCAGTGCTGCTGCTGGGGGCTGTGAATAACAAATAACAATTTGTTATTCACAGTGGATGCTCACCACTCCAGTCTAGGACCATTTTCTCTAATTTTAAATCATTTTTAAGATAATAAATTAGCAAAATGCTTGGCTGAAACAAGCTCTTGGAACAGGCTGCCCTCAGAAGGGGTGAAATCATCATTCCTGTAAGTGTTTAAAAAAATAAAGCAGAATTGGAGCTTCACAACATGATTTAGTGACCATGGTGGTATTTGGTCAAGGTGGGACTTGATCATGGAGGTCTTTCCCAACCTTAACGATTCTGTAAGGATTTGAATCTGGTCTTATTCTTTTCAGCTTTGAGAAGATGCAAAGCAGTTCCCAAACTGTCCACCTAAATTTAACACACTGTACTGCACGACTTATCACAACATCTGCCTTCAAATATATTATTCGGCTGAATATGAGCACTGCCTCCACATTTTTTAATCAACTTATTAAATTGCACCAAGTTTCTAAACATTATATGTAAATGACAGGTTAAAAAGATAATCATATACACAACGTAGGACCAGAGTATTCTCTCTTTAAGAACAAAATGGTGAAGCTAAATATATAGTTGAGGTCTTTGCATCTCTTGAGAGATGAGTAGATGAAGCAGTTCAGGTTCTAAACAAAGAAAATGGTCAGTAAGAGATGGTTATTTTGAAGCTTGGCCAGTAATCAATAAATTAGGAGATCTAAAATAGGATAATCAGGTTGGACATTTAAAATGAACAACAATAATTACTACTTCATACAGTATCTAATTAAATTCTGAAATTCATTGTTGCAGGGAAGCTCTAACATATGAGTGGGTTCAATAAGTCTTTAGCAAAAATAGTGGATTATGGGTCCACAGATGGCTATAAAAGCAGCGATTCAGATGCTAATTTCAACTCAGGAAGTTTCTAAATCACAGCCTGTGGAAGCCTGGAAGATACAGCAGGGAAAAGCTCATGCCACACTTTTCATGTTCCTTGTACTCTTTGTCAAACAGCTTTTACTGGACAGGGAGCTGAAGGTCTCATCTGCACCACTCTAGCTGTGTCCTGGTCTCATTTATTCCTTGCATGAGTTTCTCTCCTCAAAATAAATCTGCTTAAAAAGAAATTGGCTTTTGTTTTTGTCTTTGGAGTTAGCAGATGAGCAAACATTTGCTGCTTCATTTGACTCGTGGATACAAACTTCAGTATTTCCCCAAAATTTTCAAGCACAGACTTGTTTACCCCTGTGGGACACTCCTGGCTCATGTGCTGCTGTATTCCGAGAGACCTAAAGATCATTTGAGATGGAAATATCTTTCTAAATGTTGGAACTGATACAGAAAATATCTGCAGGTGGTGCTGGTAAAAGTTCTCACAAAATCATATTTTTTTAAGGAATTAAACCATTATATGATCAAAATACATTTTTTTCAAGAGAAGATAACAATCAAAACAATTTTCTATGAGTAAATTTTTAATATCGTAAAATTTCAGTACTTCATCTGTGTGATTAAATTCCCTGGTTAGATGGGAAAATAATTACTCATCAAGCTCAGAAAAGTGCTTTTTTCTGTATGCATACTCCTGTGACAAAGTACAATATTTCACTGAATTTTGGAGAAGATTACCACCTACCAGAAAAGAGATATAAAATGCAGTAAATCAAATTATGAGCAATAACACTTGAGCAATGACTTTGGGGGTTTTTATTTAGTATTTTCATATTTTATTTTAGTTTTGTAGTGACAGCTTTTTCAAATGCAATTGTGTTCTTTGAACATAATAACAACAACACCTGGCACTTAGAAATTCAAATTATGTGTGAATTCTTTTGAAAATAACAATGATTTGATTCAGAGGCATCAAGTGGAAACTACCAGTCACAACATGACAGTGAAAAGAAAAATGTTTAACCAGAGGAACAGAGTTATGGTACTTGACTCCAAAACTGGGATGGGGTAGAGATTCATCTACCCAGGTGTTTCCTTACAGATAAAACTCCATAGAAAAACAATTTAGGAACTCCCTTCTCATCCCTTTTTCTCAAGGTCCTCTCTTCTCACACAGATTTCCAGCAAATTTTTCTCAGCTCTAACACAAGAGTCTTCCTTTACACCCAAGAATAACATGAATTTTATTTTGTGGTCAGTTTGGCAAAGTAACACTGAGCCTGTTTTATCACTTCTTTTGTGCTGGAACTTTGTCACTTCAAAGGCACAAGGAGATGTGAGATGTTACATGGTGATTCGTGTCATTATGGAAACACACCATGGGATCAGTATAAACAGGAATACAGAGCTTAAAGTAAGGCATGGACATGAGACGAAGGAAAATATAATGATATTATTATTTTTGTTTTAAATCCTTTGCTGTGAATCACTGGCTTTTGCTATTATGTATTTTTTGCCAATATGTAATTGCTTCAGCAAATAATTAGGAATTGTATCCACTTTTATAAAGAAAGCTGTGGGCTTGTGGGAAGGTGTAAAAACTTGTTACTGCTGCTACCTGCTCGCTAGGAGTGTAACCTGGCAACATGTCGGAGCCTTGTCCAGACCTGGTGAGGGCTTGTGGTCACTGCTGCTTGTTCCCGAGGCTGTGAGCTAGCCAACACACTCAGGCTTGCTCGGACTTGTACCCAGTGAGGATGACACAATCCAAGGAGAAGCTGCCCAGAAAAGGAGCAGTGACCAAGGGCAGGACGGATGTGTTGGGGGAGCACAGACTCCTCACGTCCCCAGCACTGCTTGCTCGTCCCTTATCAACAGATTAATAAATTGCCTTATTGCTTGACCAACCCGATTGTGGTAATTTATAACAGAAATTCTTTGGGTTTGATACAATTTTTCAAATTAATCTTGAGATTGGCAAATTGGAGACCTTACACTTTCAGTAAGTTTGATGTCTAATAAAGCTCTGCAGAGGGAAGTCAGCTCTCATTCCATATGTAAGAATTCAGCTGAAAAAAATTCAATAATGTAAGCAAGATGTTTCCCAATTATCAGCCCAACTCAACAATAATTGCACGGTGATTAGTACCAATAAATCATTCACACTGCTTCAAAAATTATACAGTATTAAAAAATGGTGACGAACAAAAAAGTAGAGACAAAAATTGTTATGAAGTTCTGCTCCATTCTACTGTTTGCTTCCTGACAGATCTGTCTCTATGGTTTCATTCCCTTTTTCTGTCTCAACTTTTGAAGAACTTTAAGGTTCAATTCAAAGTCTATCCCATTCTTTCTCTAACTTTTTGGGAATTTAGACATAATAAAGACAGTGAAGAAGAAGGAAGCACAGGAATCCTACTGACTAAAGAGAGGGAATCCTCTCTTAGACCTCTAACTTAGAACAAAGTCCATTTCAAAGAATGTATCTTAAGTGTTATGAGTATGGATCCTTTCTATGCTGGGGAGAAGTAAACTAGTGGAAACCAAAGAATGAGAGAGATGAAGAGCAGGTAATTTAAAAGACAAAAGGGGAAAAAAATAGTCAAAGCACAAAACAAGTAATAAACATCAGGTTCTGAAAACAACAGAGGTAAGAAAAGAATGAGGACTCAAACAAAGCAAGATGTTTCAGTGAAAAAAAGACCACAGCTAAGCTTTTCATTTAAAATGTGAAGTACATACAGACAGTAGAATGTGCATCCTGGTCTTTCAACACTTTCAAAAATACCTATTAAAAGAACCTTGAACAAGTTACAAGCTCCACTTGTGCAATCTGAAGCTTCATTTTGAAGACTAAGCAAAGACAAAGGCAAAATTTGTTGAAATGCATTACTTGTCTGCTCCTTCTGAACACTGTAATTGTGCTTACTCTGTATTCCTGCATGCAACATTGAATCCCTCAGTCTGCTGCCAGGTTTTCATTCCATATTGTGTATTATTGAAGTGTAAAACTGCTGAATGCGCCCCAGCACAATTTTAATCATATTATAGACAATGTTCCAAGCTGATGTAATCAAATGCCTTTAATTATGGCAATCAAATATATTATCAGTTTACTATTGCTAACCCATATTGGGTACACGGAACAGCCTGGAGCAGCAGGGTCTGCTATTTATACAAGACTTGGTTCAACCTTATGGCAAAACACCTCATTCAGTTTAGGTGCAAATATTTTCATAGAATCATGGAATGCTAGGTTGGAAGGATCATGTGGTCCAGCCTTTCTTGGCCAAAGCACAGTCTAGACAAGACAGCTCAGAACCCTGTCCAGCTGTATCTTAAATGTGTCCAGCATTGGGGGAATCTACCACTTTCCTGGGAAGATTATTCCAAAGTTTGACTGCTCCCATTGGGAAGAATTTCCTTCTTGTGTCTAATTAGAATCTCCCCTTCTTCATGTAACCACTACCCCTCATCTTCTTCACCAGCCCTTTGGATCCTGCTCCCTCAGTGTCAAGCCCACCTCACTGATCCAGTCAGCCTGGTGCCAAAAACTCCCCTTGCCTCTTCCAGTGCAGGTGGATTCCACTCCTCCAGTCTCTCTTTACTGATTACCTTAGAATAAAAATTACTTTAATGGAAATGTAAACTTTATATAAATTTCGTTCAAAAAAAAAAAAAAAAAAAAAAAGAGATGGGTTGTTTTGTGGAAAATTCAGAAAACAAAGTTATTTATTTATCGCAGATTCCCATTATGGACAGGGGGAAAGCACCCCTGGAAAGGACAAAGGTTGCCCCAAGAGAGCACAGAGTTCACCCTTCAAGACAGTGGGACAGGAGAAGGCCCCAAGCAGCCTCATCATACACTGAAGGCAGTTTTGCTTTGAGCAGACTTGAGCAGATATCATCCCCTGTTTCCTTCCATCAAAAAGTGTTCTCTGACTCTGTACTAGCACAGTAACAGCAGTTCATAAACTCCAGTTCTATGTGCTAATGTTGGGAAAAAATCTCTAATGCTGCTATTGAGAATAAAATTCACAATGAGAACTACTAAGAGATCATTAAGTTTCGTTGTTACGTACATTGAGTTTGATTATCCAAATAAATTACAATTTCTTACTAATCAGACAATCTTTGCAGCACAATGCAACAAGAAGCTACCATAGTTACACAAGTGAATCAGTTTGAGGGGGCTGTGAGAGTTGTCATGATATTAGGAATTCTATTTGGGGAAGTAATTATCCACACACGATGCAAATGATCAATCACTGTGAAGTTAGTAACAAATGTGGGGTTTACACAGCTCATTAGTATCCATGATACAGAGACACACACACTACAGAAAGTTTCTTTATCACTGACAGTCACAAGCACTGCAATATGTTTTTCCTTGACTTATACAGATAGGAGTTCTGTGGAAGAAGACAATATCCTCCTTTTTTATCCTGGAATAGCGTCAGGAGTCACGATTTTTTTCTTTGGTGCTGAATCAAGGGTTAAAAAGAATTAAAAGTTGATATTGTAGCTAGCAAGATAGGAGTAAGAAACGAAGGTTTAATTATTAGCATATAGGAATAGTCGAAGCAGTTGGAGCAAAGACAATATATCATGTATTTGACTCAGTTATGTTCTTAGAAGCAACAGGGAGGACATTTAGCATTGTAAAAAGGCAGGAACCGAAGAACACACCTGGCCTCCAAGATAGCTGGAGCCAGGAGACGAGGCCTGGATCGTGACCAAAGGGTCAAGAAGACCTGTAAGTGGGACAAAGTAAAGAGGAGGACGTCTGACTTCATCTTCAAGAGACCACCGACCCAAATTAAAGGAAGAACTGCCTCATTTTAATACAGAGCATTATAGGTGATGCATATGTATAGGCATCTCAAGTGACTTAGATGAGTTTGTAAGACCTTTGTGAATATAAGGAAAGCCAATGCTTTAGAAATTGGCACATGCTTCTTGGAGGGTGACCTCGCATGTGTCCAGCGCTGCAAAATAAACATAGCACTTTTCAACTTCAAAAAAGTTCAAAGGTTTCTTTGTCCACAGCACCTTTAGTGCATCAGTGCAAGGCTATAAAAGGAGAGGGCTCATCACCTGTGCTGCTCTCAGTAAACCTGAAGTATTGGGAAGCTAACTGCTCCCTCAGCCAGCACGGAATAACAGCCAGGTCTGGCAGGAAAACTCCAAATGTAGGGTGATATAAGCACTGGAATATTCAAAGGATACATCAGCACCCAGTGCTGGGTACTTTTTGAATTTCAAAGCCAGGAAGGGGATTCATTGACAATACTGACATCAAAGGCTGAGTCACTGAGGGGACTCACTCACTGACAAGGAGCTTTAAATACTTTCCCCTGCTGCATTAAACTCTGAGGCTGCACAGTTTGGGAGATCACAGGTCATGAAAAGGCTGGAATTTAAACAGATTGGGACAAATCTTGGGATACCAGCACCTGAATCTACTAATAGCAAGGTTACTGCAGGAGCAGCATTTACTTCTCTTCTTAGCACAACCAAACTCTTGTCTTTAGAGATTATCTTGTTTGTTATTAAAGTAGTTACCTAATTACAAAGGCAGCTGTATTTCCCTGTAATGACCCTGATTAATGATGTGAATTGATCTCAATTGACTACTGATTTTTGCAATTACCTTTTAAGTGTGATAATGGTTGCATCTGAACACAAAGTACCTCTTCCAGATCCAAAATGAGTTTCTCCATCAGACATTGGATTAATGTTTTTCTTTGGAAAAATTTTCTGGAATTTTTTTGGCCACTGCTGGCTGTATCAACCTTAGTAAGTAGCAAAGTATCACAGCACCAGGAGAAGCTGACACAGAGGCAAGATTTTACAAAGCTCATGAAATCCTGAACTGAGTGAACAAGAACCATCAAGACCAGAGTCAGATTTTTTAAAAGGGTATTTGAAATCCTAACTTATTTTTGAGCAGTTAAAATTTGTCTAAATAAAAGTAAATAAAACAGCAAGCTTATAATTAATACTATCATAAGAAATATCACCACCTTATTACTTATGAGTTAGACACCTATAAACTTTACTAAAAATCTGTCAGAGGTTAGAAGTGTCCTTAAAAAGGCACATTAGCCCCTCAAAGCCCTGAAAAAACAAAATCCCAGTTTAGATCCATGTTCCAAAGCTGGATTTGGATTTGTATGGGAAAAATTAGATATTGATTCTGGACTCCTGGACACATCCAAGAAGGAACATTGCTACCAGTGCTGAAGATGTTACCTCATGTGTATTTGTTAGAAAATTACAAAAGCAATGATGAAAGATAGTAGCCAAAAATATAATCTCATGAGTTCAATGGCTTATGAAAGAATGGGGACTACCTCAAGGCAGGATTTTTGTGCTAAAAGGCAAAGTCTATCAACACAAAAACTTGCCATTTCCAAGGTTTCATTTGGCATTTCTTAATTCCCAGGTGACACACTGGATCTCAGAATGTTGTCTGCTGAAATATGTGTAATGAAAAACCTAGGACTGGGTTATCTAAACATGCACTTGGAAGAGTAAGAAACAGAAGTATCACAATTTTTTATAAATACCACAAGACGAAAGAGGAAATGAAGTTAAATAAAGGGTCATAAATTAAAGCCTCTGCAACCACAAGACTATCAGCAACCAAGCAGGAGCAGTACAAGCTTCCAGCTTGGGAAAAAATCACCCTGAGAAGGAGGAGTGAAGCAGAGATCAGCAGTGGAGAGAAACTCCTTCCAGATTTCTCAGCAGAAGCCGCTTTGGCTCTAAAGCATCTTTGACTTCAAAACACAGAAGAACAAGTCAGATAATACCAGAGAATTCATGAGGAACACAACAGCTGATCACTCAACATCTTACAGAATCACAGAATGATTTGGATTGGAAGGGACATCAAAGATCATCCAGTTCCATCCCCCTGCCATGGGCAGGGACACCTTCCACTATCCCAGGGTGCTCCAAGTGCCGTCCAGCCTGGCCTTGGACACTTCCAGGGATCCAGGGGCAGCCACAGCTTCTCTGGGCACCCTGTGCCAGGGCCTATTTCTCTTTGGTAGAAGGAAGCAGGAGACAAATTGCATTGAAATGCACCAAGGAACAATCCAAATGTTGAGAAGATGTATATTTAATACATATTCTAGAATTTCAAATATTTTCCTCACCAGCTATTTCCGTTCATGTTTGTTAACTTGCTATTTGCTAAAGCACTCCAATATTTGCAGAATGTCTCAGAAACCTCATTAATCACCTCCTAAAAACACTAAGCCAATTAGTACGTGTGGCACCCACCAGAGGAGAGCTCTGAACTGTGGTGTCATTACCTACTTCTGTAATAAACTGCTGTCACCATCATCACTCCTGACAGTGACCCAATGTAGATGTTTTACAACACACTGATAAAACACCAGGCTTTAAAACTGTCATCTTTTTAGGAAATGATTTCTTCAAGATCCAATTAGAAGAAAAAAAAAAAAGAAGATTGAAGTTCAGTAAGTTAATAAATGAGTTTCTCAAATTTAAAACTCTCTGTTGTTTTTCTCTCCTCACTAGACACAGCTAATATAAAGAGAAACTCATATTTACCCAATAAGGTATCTCTTTAAATCTTGTTCTAACAAGCTGCATTGACACACAGGAGATTCATATGCAGCATATCAAAGAAGAATTCCTCTGTTTTGCTCTTTGTGTGTGTGTTTGATATAAAAATTAGGGGGAAAAAAACCTCCTAAAGCTTTAAAGAGGATGATTCACCATCAAGACTTAATTCATTGAAAGGAAAAGACTACAATGCCTTTTGAAAGAAAAGCAAGAATACTAACACCAAATCTTATTTGGAGAAACAGAATTTATGCAGCACACAGCTCAATATCCATAGGTTACTTACATTATTCACAACTAGTAGCAGCCTACACTCCCATCATAAACTGCAATAAAGCTTTTCTTTATGAGAACATCTCCTTTCATCTCCAACTAAGAATGTAAAAATATACTACCCTACCTAAAATATGAATTGCATCACTTCTAAAAATATACTGGTATCTATATGTGTCCCTTCACTGGAGGAATTTTTAGCGCTATAACCAGGCAGGATCCCAACAGCTCTTTCAAGAATTAGCAGGAAGAAGAAAGGGGCTAAAATATCTGTTTCATTTGGGTCAGGCAGCCTCACTTAGCATCGTGTGGTTTCTACAGGCTGCCAGGCAACAACACTGTCTGGCAATTCTTATCCCCACTTTCTAAATGTCTGAAATTCAAGGCGCAGAACAGCAGAAAACGTGCATTAATGAGCCCAGCATTCCCATTTGGGTACCTTCCTCCCATATCCCCCCCACTGGTTCCCTGCTCTAACTCACTCAGTTCAATTTTTGCAGCTGAGCATTTAAAGGTTAAGCTCTTGGAGTAAAAACAGAACAACTAAGGAAAGGAAAACAGGGAAAAATGCATGAACTCAGTTCAGTACTCATGATTTACTAGTAGTAAACCAACGAGTATAGCCCAAAGGAATGTTAACAGGTATTCACTGCTTTCAGAAGAACTTTACATGATTTGAATATTGCTTAGCAACACCGACTCTATTTAAAGGGCTGAGACAATAACATATGTATGAGTAGGTCCAGAAAATAGCAGCTTCATGACATCCATACCAATGCTTCATCCAGAAATCTGGATTCCTCAGCTTTATGCCCTTGCTCTCTCAAGGAGCAGGTTCCCATTCCAGAACCCAAGTAAGACTTAAAGGATCAATGAATGTAGGGGACTTACAGAATGTCACACAGACCACGCACTTTTGGCTGTTAAACGCTTAAAAACACAGTTCTAATGAATGCATTATCATTAAACTTATGCTTTATCTTTTGGCAGAAGAAATTACTACATTACTGAGTTCTGTCCTCTGCTTATGAAATGCCAGAACATCTTTTAAAATGGATAAATTGAAGGTTTGTTTAACAGATGAACTGAACAGGAAGAACAGATGCAGCGGGAGTTGTGTTACTGTATCAGAAAATGAAGAGGGGACTGGAGAGGTGACACAGAGTTGCTCACCCCAGCCCAATCCTCTCAGCATCCTACTTCATTCCCACACAGCACTGGGCTGTGCAAACACAGCACCAATTTCCTAAAATAAAATAGTGGCGGCGAGTCATGTAACATCCATTTATTAAAAACACGCCAGGGAACAGGGTTTTGTACAAAGCATTGGCTTTACCAGCTTAATGCAATGGAATTGCTGCCTGTGTTTTAGAGTTAAACTGCAACGCAGGATTGAAGAGTCCAGCGACAGCAGCAAAAACGATACATATTATTTTACTGTGGAACATGATAGCAGACGTAAGATAGGATAAAACAGACGTAGAACGGAGATTTGGGGACATTATTCTCTCCGAGTGGTAAATCACAGGCATGATAGGGATGAGAACTTCGGAACGGCTGCAAAGAGTTTTGCAAAAGAAGGCATTCGCGGTGCGGTGCTTTATCCACCCTCCCAAATAACGCGGCAGGGCTGCCACCTGCTGGAACTGAGTAACACACGGCCAGAAACAGGGCCGAGAAATTAGGGACTGCTGGATGGAGAAAAACAACAGGGAGTGGCTGCTTACAAGGGAAATTGCTGTATTTATAGTAAGAGCATGCAGATAAAATTGGATTAGATTCACGCATCCGAGAAAAGAGCATCAATACACTCTGAAAGTCCTTCAGACCAAATCACATTTAAGGATCCCGAGTGCAGCAACTTCTCTACACTTAGCAGGGAGGACTTTATTTTTTTTTTTTTTCCCAAAGGGTTTGGGCAGTGGTCCAAGACACATAAAAAGGATAGAAGAGCAAACAGAACACATGCTAGCCCAGAAACATTCAACCTACTGTAATTCAATTCGGCTGCAAATGTCCACCATTACCAGAGTTATAATACCATGAAAACGTCAGGAAAGACATTATCTGAAGAGAGTTTTTCAGTATTTCTACTGAATGGAAAGAACATTCTTATTTTTATACAAATTGATCACACTAAGCTGCATTTCAGGTCTAAAAAGTAGAGCTTTTCCAAGTAAGACACAATTTCTGAACAAATTGATATATAAATATTGTCTCACAACTAAATCACTGCCACTTGCCTTCCTTTTTTCTTTACTGCTCTGTATCTCCTTCCTTGTCTCTACCTTTTTATCTTCTTCCTACAATTCCTCTTACTTTTAAAGTTTCCATGGCAATGACAGCAAAAGAAAAGATTAAATATGCTTTGTGTATTTCTTTCTCTCTTTACATAAAATTTTGGAAGATGGCAAAGGGAAAGGAATAATATCACATATCCCTCAGAGGGCGATACCAGAGCCAGGGCCAGTAACTCATTATGCAAGAATTTACCAATTAATAGCTATTTGTAAGCTCATCTTCATAAACATTTAAACCGAGAAAAACAGCTCTAAAGACAATCTGTTAAAAAAACAGAGGGAGAGAAAGTAAGAAAGTATAATCCAATAGAGAGGGAAAGTTAAAAGTATTTAACTAGAACTCTTAAGGGTTATTGGATACCTTCTGGATAACATCCAAAGTGTATTCTGTATTTTTACACTGAAGTCTTTATATTAAGGCAAAAAGCTGCAGATCTACAGTTAAGAATAAATGGATCTTTGCATCTGAAATTAAAATTAAGTTGGGGAGCCTATACAGCTGCATTTTTTCAACACTTCTCAAAGCAGAGGGTTCTGCTTTAATAGTTCACCACTTGGAGGAGGAATTCTGCACCTAAGCTGCAATCCCCATTTCTCAAGCACCTGCCAGATGCACTAAAAACGTAACTGAGACCATTTATTGTAGAAATACTTTAAAATGTAACAAGGAAGAATTCATTCTATTTTCAAAAGCCTTCTCCTGAAGCACCCATGGATCAATAGCAGACATTCCCATCTCTTTTGTGGTAACAAAGACACACTGTAGATGTTCAGCCTTTAAAAATACATCGAGGTGTGGATGCCAATGTCATTTGGAGAGAGAATGAACCACTTGGGGAACTCAGAATACAAAGCTTTGGTACTCAACTCTGGGACTTGAAGAAATCTGAGCTTTTCTCTCCTCCTGCCCCACAGTTCCTCCGTTTTGGTGAATGTACTTCCTCTGAAAATGGAAGCTGGGAGACATCCAAAGTATTTTTCAATTAGGTAAAAGTGAATAAATTGTTCTGGTGGGTTTTTCTGACTTTTTTTTTTTTTTTAATGAGAAAACAATTTCCCAAATTAAGCCACTGATTCTAAAATGGTTGTGTCAGGGTTATATTTCACTGGGAGAGGTAACAGGATTATTCAAAAAGTTTTAGGAATTTATATGACATTACTTAACTTCTAAACACAATCCAGCTTTTCCTCTTACAAGGAACACAAACATCCAAATCACCACAGTGGTCCCTTTTAAATTTTATTTTAAAATGGTTTAGACCAAAGCTGATTGAATTCTGCCTCAAGCTTTTCTTCTAAATATCCATTTTAAAATCCTTTGGTGTCTTTCATAGATGGCTGAAGTTGCTGCAGGACTTTCCATTTCTTGCTTCAGTATTCAACGTCTGGTAGATGCTGGTTCACTGATATTTAGAGATCTGGTCTATTTTCAGAGGAAAGAGATATTTATATTTCTCAGGGAGTTCAAGTACCAAATATATGGCAAAGCTGTGCAGTATCTACAAGGATGTGAACCCCAGAAATTCCAGTTCCATGAGTCAGATGAAATACTTCCCTTAAGCACTGCTAACTTAGTCATGTAGATATTGTGTGTAAAGAGAACCTAAACCACCTGTCAAAATTTCAGGTGGGTTGGAAATTATATGAAGAATTGCCTGTTTATTTCTTATGCAGAACATACATCCTAACTTGAAAGGTTCAAATGTCTTTGGGGATATTTTTTCCTCTCCATACAAGATCCATCACCACCTTAAACAATGTGAAAGGCTCCAACGCTTTACTCTTGCAAATCACACTGACCAATAGGTTTGAGGGTGAGTTTCTTGAGATTTCAAGATTCCCACAAAATTAACATCATTCTTTCAGATATTTGGGTTTCCATGTACAATAGAGAGCACTGATTAACCTTTACATTATACTTTGAACCACAGGGAATTTATACAAATGACCACAGAAATGCAAGTTTTCCAATACTGCAGTTCTGATGAGATGTTTAAAGCAGCTCTTTATAAGAAAGTGATAAGTGTTGGAAAAGTGAACATTACTTGTGACTGATTTCCATTCCTTGTCTACAAGTGCTTACACGATTAACCTACTGACATCAAGATTTCCTATTAATAAGAAATCTGGAATGTGTGTGCCAAGGAGTTTATAAGTTAATATGATATATTACTTGATTAGTCTCCAGAAAAGTAAGTATACTGGCCTGTTATTACATATCTAATCAACTATTTCATGTTCATAACAGAGTTCTTATAATTTGAGTAATCCATCTTATAAAATTTTTTGCCATTAAGTCATGTTTTCGCCCATTAAATCCTCAGCCAACAGACAATACATACTTTTATATGGAAAAAACCATGATCTAAGGATATACTGACTTCTGTTTCAGAACATAATGCATGATTTCATGTATTGTTTTTCATCACTGAAGTACATCGTCCTTTCTTCTCACGTTTGATGGGATTTTTCTTCACTTTAACTGTCTGTGAAGGTTATTGCAATTTACAGAGCCAGCTTATTTTTGAAACCTTTCAGGCATCTTTGCCCTCTGATGTGAGTTTTCTGCAGAAGGAACCACACCCTTCCCTCACAATTAGGAGTCTTCACAGTTACCAGGCACATTAAGGAGTCTGGATTGAAGCCTGTAAACTCTTTTCCTCTAGAAATATGTGACAGAATAAATTCCCACTAAACAAAACTCTTTTCTTCCAGAAGCTGCTCATTCCCAAAACAAAGCACATCCCTTCAGAAGGTGTGTTTCTTTGGAATACGAAATTAGTTCCTTTCCTTTCCTTTCCTTTCCTTTCCTTTCCTTTCCTTTCCTTTCCTTTCCTTTCCTTTCCTTTCCTTTCCTTTCCTTTCCTTTCCTTTCCTTGAACTTTCCTTGAACTTTCCTGGAACTTTCCTGGAACTTTCCTGTCCTGGAACTTTCCTGAAACTTTCCTTTCCTGGAACTTTCCTTTCCTTTCCTGGAACTTTCCTGAAACTTTCCCCTTTCCTTTCCTTTTTCCTTTCCTTTCTCTTTTCTTTTCTTTCTTTCCAGTGTGCCCAGGTATTGTCTCCACTGCTTATTAACTTAACTTCTCTAAGTGTAAGTCTGTTTAGTCCCAGAAATCTCCTTTTTTTCACCCAAGAGCCTGTGCCACACAGATCCACTCACCGCTCTGGTTACTCAACAGTTTGGGATATTCACTTCTCTCCATTCCCTTGCCACTCAGTCTTTCACTTACGCAAGTCCATCCCTTCTCTGCTCATTTATTTAAAGATTAATTTTAAAACCCCATTTTCCACCACAATGCCACTCTGTTCCTCACCTGCCAACACATCATTGTACCGAATTCCAAAGAGACAAAGAGCACAGAGATCTTTCAGGGCTGGGAACACAAGGCTCCAGCAGCATGATGCAGCTGCTGGGACTCAAAGAAGCTGCAGGACACAGAAATCCATTTCCCTCAGCAAAGAGGTAACCAGCTGGGAGTGAGAGAAGGAAAATACCCATGAACAGCCAGAGCAGCAGAGCTCAGCCCAGGGCACCCAGCAGCCTTAAGGGCTGTAAGTCCCTCCTGACACCTCATAATGCCATCGTGGTGGCAGCAGTGATGAGGATGGATGAGTCCACCAGGGAAGATAATCGTGATGGATCATTTTAATCCAGAAAAGCCAACACACTGCTAAGAGGAAACTCTCTGAGACTGAGAAGTATCAATTTGGTCCTTCTTAGAGTATTGTAAGAGTCTGAAAGAAGGTCAGACTTGATGGTATTGGAGGTGTTTTTCAACCTCAATGGTCCTATGATTTCCCACAGAATTTTTCAAACAGGAAAAAAACCACTTGCAATAAAAACATGATTAATGTCAAGGCACTTGCAAATATTGTCCATAACTGTGCATTCTCATACTCTCACATTTAACTGAGGTCTAAAAGAAAAAAAAAACCAAACCAAACCAAACCAAAAGCAACAAAAAAAAAAAAAAAAAAAAAAAAAAAAAAAAAAAAAAAAAAAAGGGGGAAAAAAANCAGGTGGGAATATCTATCAGTAAACTAAATACAAGAAAACATTTAGAGAAGCCCATATAATTCAGAAAGAAATTGACAATGCAAAACTACACATAGGTTTAAATTGCGATTTTTGAAAACCAAGTGAAGGTTGTCTATTAGAAATTATTCGTAATGGTATTTGAGACAGCTTAATTTGCCTATTTAAAATAAATGTACTCCAATTCCTTTCTCAAATGTTCTTCTCCCACTCTTAAATGATACAAGCTCATTTAACAACTGGTAGTCAAACATGTTCCAAACTGCAGAGGATTATTGTGGAGCAAAAATAATTCTGCCATTCTAAAAAAAGTGGCTGGCAATTAGTGATTTCAGTTGGCCTCTTCTCCACAGTGTTTAGCAGAATGTTATATTTAAGCCTTATTAAAATGTACAGAGATTCTAAAATCTTAAATATAGATTTCCTTGCTAATTCTCTGTCAAAGTCAAATAGATAAAACATAAATGTAGAAACAATCTTAGACAGAATGGCCATATCAGGTTAAAAAATCAATCATTGTATCAATGTACCTACATGGTCTGTATCACCATTTGATCTTCCAGAGGAGTATCCTCTTGAACACTTAGCTCAAACTCTATTTTTACCTAGGAGTAGCTTGAAACCTAACAGGATCAAGAGAAAATGAAAATAAACACTTTTAGAGTACATTTGTATCTGTTAAATGTTGGCTTTTTCCTCATCTGAATTTTAACTATCAGCTCCTCATGCATCTTTTTCACACACTAGAAAATTCCCTGCTTTCTTTGTCAGAAATATTCTACCCATAACTGATAGCTTGGAGAACACATGGATGATCTAAATTATTACCTCAGATTCTTTGAATTATATTCTCAACTAATTTCTCCATAAATCTCATCATTTATATGTGTAAAACTAGGGCAATAAAGTTTAATTGTTTTGCTTTTTCGTCAAACTGAAATGATCATTTGATTCTGATTTTGTTACTCAGTATTAACCACATACCAGTGTATCACACAATGCCATGGTTTTTTACTCTATTTTATCAAACAAACAAAGGTAGTGAGCTGAGCTATAGCCTTAGACGTGACCAGCACAGATTGACTTCAAAGGTTTTCCCCTCGGCATGAGGAATCAGTGAGGGCACAAAACCTCCTTCCTGTGTGTTTCCAGAGGAAGAAAGTTTATATGGGAGAAAAATAAAGCAAAAAGAAACCCCAAACTCCTAGCAATGACCCAGAATCCTGTGCAGAGGCAGTAAAAGTGAGATACACATTCTGCCCTGCCTCTTGCTTGCCTGTGCTACATAAAAAAAAGAGGATTTAAACATAACCATAGAATCTTAGGTTGGAAAAGACCTTCAGGATCATTGAGTTAATCCAGCACTGCCAAGGCCACCCCTAAGCCACGTCCACAAGTGCTTCATAACATCTACACATAAAAGCTCTTTTCATGGTGAAGTTCCTTTAGATTCTACAAACTCTACAACCCATGAGGAAAAAGGAAACAAAGACTGGATCCAATTAAAGACTCGCACTGTAATTTAATTTCTAGACAAGCTGTGAAGGAGGGGAGATGTACGTATCTTGGATCTTTTAGTGCAGTGTTATATTTCATATTTTATTCTGTTACTTTTCAGCTCTAAGTCTCTGCAGGTTGATGAAGCCAGTGTTCTTCCTTACCCCTGCTGCATCTCCTGCACCAATGCCTGGGTCTCCCACTCCCTTCCCCCTTCACTGCCTCCCCCAGCACCAAATCAAACTGCAACATAAATATTACAGTAGAGAAAATACAGAGCAGAGAGAAAGTCTGTGTCACTCAACAGTGAAGCAGAGATTGCCTTGTGGAATGGATCCTTTCTGTGGCACAATGAAACAAGGGTGCAATGCAATCTCTGGCAAACAGTTTGATAGTTGCCATTTCCTCCCTTGACTTTGACAAAACTGAACAACTGCAATAGCTGTAAGGTCTCTCAGTGACTATATGGCAAACACAAAACATTAGAAACACTCCAATCATAAAGAGTGGAATAATAATATTAAAAATTAATGAAATTAACTAGGTACTCCTGACTATCCAGCACAGGCATTATCATTTGCCTTCTGTACGTGCTGAGCTTTAAAGTTGGAATAATGCAGGTTTTAGTGAAGATTGCATCAAGTAAAGACAATCTTTGTCCCTTAAATACAAAGACAAGCTACATACACTAAGAAATTAATGTAGGAGGAAAGCCTACAAGTCAGTGTGCTGAAAGCATTTGCAGAATAAGGATAATATTTACTGTCTTTCCAAATTTTTTTGCTATGCATAAAACTTTCCAACTATTATCAAGAATAACTCACAGACAGGTGACAGAACAAAATTACCAGTATGTCTGTGTTTCCTTTTGAGAATGTGTTGATGCTGTACATATTAATAAATATCAGTGAGATTAAATTCAAAGTAACATATTTGGGCAATTGCGCATGAATTTTCTGAATCACCAGAGATTGCTACCATAGTTATTTACAGGAGCACTAAACAAATCTGTGATTATATTAAAATACAGGTGAAGCCCACGTTAAGACAGAGAAGGTATAATGAAGATTAAAGAGAAAATACACCTGTACTGTTCTTACTATGAATACAATAAAGAAACAAACTACCATTTCCCATGGAAGAGGCAAAAATGCTTTTTAGTTCATTAAGAAGAATAAAGTGAAAAACATGGTTTGCATGTATTAGAAATTCTTCACAGCTTTAAAAATGTTAACAGCAGAAGGTGCATTTCAGATCACATTTTGTGGCATTCAAGCCTAAATAAAATGTGTATGAAATTCCACTCAGTGTTTTGAAACAAGATTATAATCGCTGATACAGGAAATGAAGAGAAATAAATATATATGTACGTCTGTTTGTACTTATTTACACATTATTACAGAAAAATGTAGTCCAGAAACAAACAATAAACATATCTAAAGAAATGAATATTATTTTTGTTCCATCCTGCCCTCAGAAGGTGGGAAAACATCTTATTTTCAGTTTCTTTGGCACTCTGCTTGCAAGCCACACACCTGTCCCTGGAAGAGCTCTGGCTGACACTTCCCAAAGCCCTAAGACCCCACATTTGTCCCATCCCCAGGATCTCCGTGGAAGATGTGAGATCTAACAGATGCAGTTTGTTCTGATTCTAGAACTGACCTTTCTCTAACAAGAGAACCACAGCTGGTGTTTTAAAAGAGAAGTTCTCCAGGTGAAGAAAACTTCAGGGAGACATTACCTGCAACAAGGACCTAATTAAACTGAATTGATTTCCTCCCAAATGTTTCTCGCTACTTATGGTTTAGGAACCTCTTTTCGAAAAGAAAGAAGGAAAACCCAAAAACCAGTATATTTGAATGGCAATTATTTTCTATCCCCCAGCTGGTTTTGGCAGTTATTTTAAAATGCCAGAGAATTCATTGTACTTTGTAAAGACACTTGTTATTTCTTAGTTGTGAACAAGACAATTCCAGGGCACAAAGTTCAAAAAGACAGCATTCACAGAAGGCAATAATTAGACTCAACTACACTGAGATGCTGTTGCAACTGAGCAGCTCTGTCTGGCAGTAGCAGGGTCAGAAATCTAATGTTGCACCATTTGGTGTAATGGCTCTGGTAACTGCTTGCTTATTTTCACACCTACAGTGGAAAGTAATTAAAGTAAAATCCTTTTAGGTGTAATTAGATGGCAGGACTCATTTAAACTGAAAGCAAGGAAAAGAAGAAAAATAAAGGATCAGAAAAAATGAAGGAAGTATCAGTTTTTATAATTAGCAGGTCAGTACCTTCTCTAGTCTGAATTTATTCAGAAAGGAAAATTATTTAGTAAACGCCTGAGAATTGCACATCTTTAGATTTTTTTTTTCCCTTCCAAATATCAAAAATACTAAGGAAAACTAATGTGATTTATGTATTTTAAATAGAGCTTTTCTATTCTACTCTTAGGAAGGAACTGTACTAAAATAAAGGTATAATAAAGTACATCTTGTTATTTGGCATCACTTAACATTTGGTTCAGGCTGGAGAAGAGAAGACTTTGGGGTGACCTAATTGGTGCCTTCCAGTGCTTGAAGGAGCTGACAGGGAAGATGGAGAGAGACAATTTACAAGGGAAGGAATGAAAGGACAAGGGGGAATGGCTTCCCACTGCCAGAGGACAGGGATGGATGGGATATTGGGAAGGAATTGCTCCCTGTGAGGGTGGGGAGGCCCTGGCACAGGGTTCCCAGAGAAGCTGTGGCTGCCCCTGGATCCCTGGAAGTGTCCAAGGCCATGCTGGACAGGGCTTGGAGCAACCTGGGCTAGTGGAAGGTGTCCCTGCCCATGGGAAGGGGTGGAATGAGATATTCTTGAATTTCCCTTCCAACCTAAACCATTCTGTGATTCTGTAATTCCATTCCCACCCCTTGGCACAATGGTAAATCCTGCAGCACACACAGAGCACAAACAGGCTGTGAACCACAAACTCTTTCCTGCATTTGCAGGAATTTTCCTTTAATACTGAATTTAATTTCATAGCCTTCCTGGACCTCTGAAGAGGTGAGAGCTTGCTCTGAGATTAGAAAGGGCATCAGCATGATTTGACAAGCCATTTGATGTATTTGCCTGTAATAACTGGCATTGTAACCTTCAGGGGGACAGAAAGCTGACAGCCAGAGAAAGGAGACAAAGAAGAGATTTCTGTGACTCCAAGCCAGTCTCTATAAAAGGCACCAGGGATTTTTATGAGGCAAAAAAAATATCCACATTTCGAAGCATGTTTTAAACTTTTCTCATCTGAAAAACAAAAAACTTTTGATTGTGAGATATACCAAGTGGTCAACATAAAAACTTTTAATAGTCTGAGCATAAAGTAGTCAAAAAGGCCTGCACATGAAGATAATTGGAGTATCTGATATACAGACCAATAATTTTTAGCTGTTGGAGGCATTTTGACTTCAAAATCCCATAGAATTAGAGAAGACTCTTACAGAACTACAGTTGTTTTATCCTGGCAATGTCACGTCACCACAAAAACCTCAAAGACTGTTTCTTATTTCCCCTTTTTACCCCTAATTTAAATATCCAGTAATTTCTTTATTTGCCCTCAGAAATCTTCTCATAAAGGCGTCAGCCTGGCTCATTGTGCAAATATGAAGATGCAAGTGCAGAAATGTGGAAATCCCTCTAAAACTCCACATATCCCACTGTCCAAGTCAGTATTTTATCTAGCACATAATCCTGTAACAATTGGGAAAACTAATTAAGCAGTGAAGTGTATAAAGAAAAGTGAGCAACACAGCCCAATGCAGTCACTATAAAAATCAGAATATTTTTGGATGTAATTTATTTACACATTTTCCACTCCATTAATTTGAAATGAAAATGTATTTATCAAGTCACTGAAAATCTTTCTCTTTAAATATGCAAATATATCTTCCAGAATTTCCCAGTTTTGAGTCACACATACTGTACATAAACATTAAAACTCCAAAATACCATAAACTTGTTAAAGGCAAGTTTTTCCTCAATGCACTGTAGAAATGAAAATGCATCAATTACATGTTCTCAATTATTTTCCATCTATTGAGACTTAAAATTCTTTATATCAGCTTGGCTGAAGACAAGTGTTAATGCTGGGGAGAAATTCCTGAGCATCCAGAGGAAACATTGAATATTCTGTTATCAAGGAATATAAACTCTGATCAGTGTGGCAGTTCCTTAACTAGAAAGGTTTATAGCTCCATATTTAAGGAAGGGTCATTTATTTCATTTAAATAAAATGAAATGGGTTTTAACATTGCTAGAATTTTAGTAGTATCTTCATATAGCTGGGCTAAAAAAGGGTAATAATCTGGAAAACTAAAAAAAAAAAAAAAACAATTACAATGCTTCTGGTTTTCAACTGTAAGTAGCATAGATTTAATCTTTGACAGTACCCAAGATTCATGAGGCAAATTGGCAAATTTTTTGTACAAAATGCTCAAGTCCCTCTCTTGAAAAGTTTCCCAGACAAAGCCACAGGCTTCCTTAAACCTGCTCACAGAAGTCTGTCACTTCTGGTGCTATTCAGGATTAGTATCATATCAGAACATCAGGATTAGTATTTCTAATCAGATTATTTTTCTTAGGAATCTTACATATGTAAAATTCTGGCTGGAGACAGCAGTCAGAACGCTAAGTAAGGCAAGAGACACAGTTTCAAGAACTATTAATCAATATTAAATATTTAATAATTAATAAATAGTTTATCTTATGTTTTTAAAAACACAGTCCTCTCCCTCAGTTTTAGGCACAGGTGTGTTACTGAGAAATGAGGAAATTACTTCATAAAGTATTATTTCAACAAAAAATGATGATGGAAAACCCTAAACTGAGTCAAGCAGAATGGTAGTAAAAGACCACACATAACACACCAGTGTTAACCTAGTCTCACAAAGAAATAACAACTTGTACCTTGCTTGCAGTAGAAAGTATACAGAGAAATGTATTTAGAAGGAAACATTTGGAGAAGTACCAGAGAAATTCAAAACTTTATCAGACATGGACCAGGAAAACCTGGACTAGCTGGTCCTGCTCTGAGCAGAGGGTTTGAGCTACAGGATGTCCAAAGGCCCTTCCAATCTCAACCATTCCATGATAGCAGTGAAGAATGAAGAATTACTCAAACTCATGCTGTAAAGCCAAGTTTGAAGAGTTGGGGATTTTTTCTTGGAGCTGATGTGAGAAACAGTGAGGTCCAGAATGAGCTCTTTGGAAATGACAGCACTGATAATCACATACAGAATCCAAAATGGCTGAAAACTGGGTTTCAGGAGATATGCCTCATCTTCATGCTGTTCAGAGGACACTGCTGAGATCTGCTTGGGCATTCACGATAGACTTCTTTCTTACACATGAAAAGAAGCCACCAGCACTGAATTTTCTGGAGCCCTTGGTTTCAAAGTCAGGATCTGACCTGGTTTCACAGCCCTGTGCTCTCCCTCTGCTCTTAGGTTTGCCTAGAGACATATGATTCAGAGCAGACTATTGCTATATTTAGAAGCAATCTTTTGTTCTCTCATGACATGACTGTCATGGAAGTGCTCACATTGGTGTTTATCCTTGCATTGACAAAATCCTGAAGGAAATTAAAATAAAATATTAGATGTGGTTGAGCTCTGGTTATCACTTCTTGCTAAGGCATTTAGTGAATCAATACAAAAACACCAAAACAAAACACCAGGAATGTATATATTTTAGTAGACCATAGAGGAGGAGCAACATTATTTGTAACTATTATTCCTCCTTACTCAGTGAATGGTTTCAGTAAAATTCATCATTCATTAAAAATGATTTGTCTCCCTTGGCCTTTATTCACTGCTTCATGTTTCTAATGAACTTAATGTAGCAAGTGATGTAATCAAACAAAAGCATGGTAAGAGCTCTTTCTGCCACTATAGGCACAATCATATTTAATTAAGAATTTATCATTAGCTGAACGTATTAGTTAACTATTACAGCCCCACTAAATTGTCTAGCTCAGAGATGCAGCTTCCTCATTAACAAACAAGTGCTTGGATCTAATTGCTGCCTCTTTAATCAGCTTGGTGCATTAGTATCTCATTAAATGGGCCTCACAGAACAAAATTATTGCTTTGATATCACTGGAAAGGATTAAAAAAAAACTGTAATAAATTCTTGGAGGCTTTTCCTAGCCTCGATTCACACAGGACTAGGTATAAATACCCTTTAATTACTACCTGGAAACAGTAAGTGGAATTACACCCCAACGAGTGAAGTCTGGATAAAAGTTTCAGTCTGGCCCCAGTATTCCTCAGTGAAGTGTACACTTCCTTCTGCAGACACCTGGTAAAACACCTCAGGGATTGAAGGATAACATCCAGCACCTACTAATTTTGTTTGCTATTTCTACAGACATTTTACATTCATATTTCACTTTTATTCCATATATCTAGGCCAACAGCAGTCCTTTCCTCTCTAGGCATTACACTGTGGACAAAATTAAATGTAATAAACCACTAATTTTGTGTTTGCTTGGGTTTTTTTTCCTGGGTGGTTTTGTTTGGTTTTTTTGTTTGTTTGTTTTTTTTGTTTGTTTTTTTTTTTGTTTTTTTTCCCATTTAATTTTGTAAGAAATCACTAAACATCCTGGATCCTCTTGCTTTGTTCCCTTCATTTCATGAATATTCCTTTTATAACTTCATAGATCAGCATGGGATTACCATGGATACAGGAGATCTGTTGGAAATCACATCTGTCTGTCTGTTTTTAACTGGGCACTATTACCTTGTAAGCAGAGGGTCCCTAAAAATGTTTCTTTTTCCCTACCTAGAAAAAAAACTGTTGCCCTATAAGAAATGTGAGGCATTCAGGAGACGTTTCATTTGTTTTCATCATATTAGTCTGAATATCAGCAGGGAAAAAATTCCAACCCTACCTGCTCTCAATCCTTCAAGCAATTTTGACTTAGGGATTCAGAGAGCCAAAGTTTGCATCTTTATGTACAGAAAATTGTCAGGTCCTATGGTTTGACAGGACAGATTAAGAGATGTAAAGTAATCTCAAAGTGATTTCAGGATAATTTTCAATAAATAAATTGTGTGAGATAATGCTTTGGGAAGCAAAAAATCAAGCTGAAAGAATGCCTGCTACAAAAGTGTTTTTCTGCGAATAACAATACTTAAAAACTTAAGTCTCTTTTTCAGAGACGAACTGATTTTTCACTGGAGAATAAGTCAAAAATACAGGTGCAATAAAATATTATTTCCATTTTTCCCAACACTCTGTAATGAGCAATTTGATCCATTAAGGCCACATTAAAAAGAGGAATCAGAGTAGTTCATATTTAAAAGAGATGCTTATAAGTAGTATATTTTTAAATAATAGAGACAGAATTGTTTTCCTTTCACCTCCAAGAGACAATCATTCCAATGTGAAGGAAAATTACTTTGTATTCCTAAGAAAATCTGCTAAAAATGAAGACATTTTAGATTTCCTTGCAAAAACAATCTTTTGTTTCCAGTTTATGCTCATATAATCAATGTCAAAAAGATGGAATTCAAGTTATTTGTAGGACGAAAGAAACAAGACAGCCCTCAAATTTCAAAATGTGAAATTTAAGAAAATATCCAACAGTAATAGAGGATGTCAAAGGTCTGTCAGTGGAGATCACAGCAGCATTTACTGTGATTACCTGGAATAAATGCAAATTATCAGTGCAAGGTCAGCACTGCTGCCCTGGAGGGGGCAAGGAGCTGCAGATTAACCCAGGTAACAGAGATGTGTGTTCTGGGAATTAAGGAATCACACAATGGTTTGAGTTGGAAGGACCTTAAAGAGCATCTCATTCCACCCCTTCCCATGGGCAGGGACACCTTGCACTACCCCAGGTTTCTCCAAGCCCCATCCAACCTGGCCTTGGGCACTTCCAGGGATCCAGGGGCAGCCACAGCTTCTCTGGGTGAATTGCTCAGCAGAAATATCCTTTGGAGTCTGAGCAGCACCTGCCTGTTCCCTGTAAACCTCTCACAACAGGGAAAATCTTTGCCTCGCTGAGCACAACCACAATTTGATATTGAGTTAAAGACAGCACAGTTCTCTCTCCCCACATTGAATTCTGCAGGATGCTGAAGAGTGTTTTGTCTCATGGCAATCACCTTAATTATCCATAATTAATACCTGTAGATGGCTCAAGTGATGGCAAACTCCTTTCTTTTCCCCTCCCTTTTCTTTTTTGAGAGGTGTGTTCTCTGCCAGGGTGGTATCTTTTTTTATTCTGCTTGCTTATTTTTACAAAGTGCAGAAAGTTTTGCACTTTTTCACACATAATTCATAGTATTATTATATTTATTGTTTATATTCTCTCTCTTTTTTTTTAATATTCACAGAATCATTTCTTTTTTCAGAAAATAGCAAAATTAAAACACAATAGCAAAATTTTTGGGTCAAGCTGAATTCAAAAATCTCTCTGAATAGAAAAAATTCAAATTCTTATAGCACAAGAAAGCAAATTTTATTAAGTATAAAACCTCCTTCTTTTTAAAATTAGACAAAACTTTCCTTGTTACCAATTTTGGAGATTTAGAAGCTTAGTCTCCAGGTCAATTTTTCCGCTAAACTTGATAAGAACAACTTTTCCTTAATCTTGAATTTAACAGTTTAAGATTGAAAAGGATGCTGTTTTGTGCAACTTTTCATACATTTCAAAGATAAAAAAATACAACAAGCAATTTTAATTAAAGCTTTAAAATTAAACCACAGGTGTTCTTCATTTAAAATATGGCAATTTGTGTCTCCTACTACAAAAAAAAAAAAGAATAAAAATAAGACTTTGAAGTGCTGAATTATTGTTCTGATGTGTAGCAACAGTTTTAGGCCTTTACCAGTGCTGCATAAAGCTTTGAATTTGCCTTTTCACCTGTCATATTCTCTTTTTTTTTTTTCCCAAATCCTCTCTAATCTCGACTCCTTTGCTGTTTAAGCAGTGCTTTTCCAGACATGGATTTTTATTGTTATTTAATAACTATGGAAGCATTAACTTGTGTGTAGCTTAATAACATTGATCACTGCCTGTCTGAATATTGGCATTTAAAGCCATGGCACTGCTGTTTATTGATTTTCAGCATTCAGGGGATATTGTCACTAAGTACAATTTACATGGCCCATCGCACTTTTAAAAACAAATCCAGTGAAACCAGCATTTTATATCTTGTTCTTTAAAATGTGCTATGTCTTCGTGTTTACTTGGGTTTATGGTATTTTTTGTAAAGTATTCCCCCTGAAAAATAGATGAAAACCAGAATAAAATAAATCACTTTTGATACTAGTCAATGAGAAAAAAACCCCTCATAATTTAACTCAAGAAATCTAAAAAGTTCAAAAAATCGCCTCAAAATGCCTATAAAATGTTTTGAAGACAGAAAAATATTAAGGCAGTGAGGAATTGGGAAAAACAAGGAAAATTGGCACTGAATTCTCTGTCCACTTTATGCTTTGAGTTGCTCTTTCAATTTTATAATTTCAGCCTAATTTTTCAGTAAGTGCTGCTGGTTACACAAACATGAAAAAGAAATGTGAAGAAACAGGACTTCTATTTAATTTGCTTTTCACACAAACATGCAAATGTTTGATTATTCATTTCTTTTATCTTTGCCTGGCAGTGGGAAATCCTTGTCAGTAGAGAACAGCACCCAAATTACAGGGTGTGTTTGCCTCTTCCACAGTTACTTTCTATGGCAGTGAACTCCAAATCTTCCTGTTAATGACTGCAGAAGGCCAAGATTTCATCTACAAGCAGAATTGTAAAAAAGAATTGCAGGCTAAGCTGGTCAGCAACACACAAGTCATTTTTCACAGATAGATAAAAATTATATAAATCCAACATAAATATTTGCACCCTCCTGACAGGGAGTTGTAGAGAGCAACAAGATCCCCCTGAGCCTCTTTTTCTCCAATCTGAGCCCCTCAGCTGCTCCTTATCAGACTTGTGCTCCAGACAGCTTAAAATCATAATTAAATTGATAGAAGGAGGGGAAAAAACACAAAAATGGAACAAAAAAAAGGCTTTAAATTGAAGAGACTTTAAGCCACTGCTGCCTGACTGGTCAGGGAGAAGTGGTCAGAGGCACTGGGATGAGACTGATGTTGGTAACAAATTGATGTTTTAGTTCTTACTGAGCAGTGTTTGCACTGACCCAAGGATGTTCCAGCTCCTCACACTGCCCTGCCAGAGCTGCCTGGGGGCACAAGAGGCTGGGAGGGAACCCAGCCAGGCCAGGCTGACCCCAAAGGGATTTGTCAGACCCCAGGGGATCATGCTGAGCAGTAAAACCAGAGGGAGTCAACCAGGACACTGTGATTGCTTCTTGGGGACTGGCTGGGCACTGACCAGCAGTGGTGAAATATCCCATCAGGCATCACTGCTGCTGTATATTCTTTATCATCATTATCATTATTTTCGCTTCCATTTCTGTCCTGTTAAACTGACTTTATCTTAACCCAGGATTTTTATTTTTTTTTTCCAATTCTGTCCCCCATCTCACTGGTGAGGAGTGAGTGAGCAGCTTTGGGGTGTTATAAGCCACAACAACATCCTATCCCTCTTGGGGTTCTCTAATTCCCTTTGGAGAACTGAGGAAAGGCAGGAGCCTCCTCCAGCTTCTGGTACAAGCACCTTTACAATCACCTTGGACAGCAGAAGAGGACCAGACAGACAGGAAATGGCTCAGAGGTTCCTTTTATCATTCTCTTGCTCTGCCAAGTCACTGATTAGCTACTTTCAGACAATAACAGAAGATTTTGTTGCCAAGGTGACCTCATTTCTGAGAACCCAGATCTCTTCCCGGGTGATTACATTTCCATGCTAGAGCCCTGAAGGAAAAAAAAATCCTCAGTGCTTGTATTTATTTTAATCTCTGCACTCATCTCTAATTTTTAAAGGAGAAATTAGTAACACATTTAAAAAAATTGAGTTAGTGGCTCATTAAAGACAAGCAGAATCTAAATGTCCCACTAAATTTATAATGGGCAGGCAGATATTCCCAAACTTGGGTGGTATAAAGACAAGACTGTGAGGAACAGACCAATCACGTCCTGCTGAATGTCACTTACCTTCACCTTGGTGAAGGCACAGAACAAAGGAACAATTCCTCTGACTTCCCCACTCTCCAATTTATCTATTGAATAACATCAGCATTATGCCTTCAACACTCACCTGAAGTGCTCAGCAGACTGGATAAAAATTAGTGTCTTAACACAGAGTGAAAAGTATTGCAAACACACTGAGATCCACACAAGGAAAGCTGATTTTCCAGAAAGCCCAAGGAAATAAGCAGAGAATCTGAGATTTCTCTTACCACACTGAATATGGATTTAAAAGGTTCTCCCAGAATCTAGAGCATATTCATTTTATCTTTATAAGTATTTACAACTCTGTGAAACATTTGTTTTTTTAAATAACAATTAAGAATTCAACATATATCGAAAAAGAAAATAAAGACTAAAATATGTTAACAAGAAAGCAGATTATGCTAGAAACTACTCCCAAACACACACAAATTTTACTGAATTAAATTAGTCTCAATACAGTGAAAAGTACTTTCAACCCCCCAAAATAGTCAGGTTCCTGGTTAGTAAATGAGCTGCACGCAGGAAGGTTGGGATTCAGATCCTCTCGAACTTTTCCCCCTCCTGCCCACATTTCAGTTGTGAGAGGCAGAGGGGAGCAATTAAATTCCAATTCTAATGATCAGCCACATCACCACCCTCCCAAAAAAGAAAAGCGAGTGGAACAATGAAGCATAGGAGCCTCTGCTTAGGGCCTGGACTGGCAAAAAAATGACTTTTGGAATGAAAACAGAATTTATGAACACAGAAAGTTCTTATTCCTATGCATTATTTGAAAATCAAATATTCTATTCAAAAGCATGGCTCCAGTTAAATCTTATCAGTGGGACAAAAGTAGCACAACTGGATTATTCCTATCCTACATCTCTGCATGTATTTTAAAACATGTTAATTCTCATCCTTGCATGGAACACGAGACCTCTCAGAATCTCCAACACAGGATCAACTGCTAAAGAAGGTTTCAGGATTTTTCTCTTCCTAAGTGAACCTTTACAATATTAATACTTAAATTATTAACTACTAAGAGTGTCTCTTTTATTAATTAAACACCCAGTGGTAAAGAATTCCATAAATACTAACACCACAATGTAAAGTTATATTACTAATGTTTTCTCTGTGAAACTAAAAATGTGACAGCCTAATGACATGCATGATTTCATAGTAAAATATTATTAAATTAGCTTCAGCAAAATATTTAAAATACTCAAATGTGAATTATTTTCTTCACTAAAATGGCACTCCTGCCAATGCCACTTAAGTATCACAGCCAGATACTCAGTCTAGATGGGGCTCTTTAAAAGCCCACTAATTTTAAACTGGAATTAAAAATAATTTCATTTTTTTTAAAGGCTTACATCACAAAATTGAATAGGTAAAGAAAAGCCTATATCCTCATAAATCACATTTTCATCATGTGAACTCAGTTTATGTGACACAAAATGTGTTTTAATTTGATTAACTGCAAACACAGCTCACAAGTGCTCTCCCAGAATTCCAAGAATATTCATGAAGAACAAGCAACAGAAACTTTAAGGTGAGTCCTTGACTCACAAATTAGCACAACCACAAATGCCAATCACTGTTTCATATATTTGCTAAACAAGCAGAGACACTGAGAAATCTGCAGCATTCACATGGACTCTGCATTTATTCTCTAAAACAAAGAGGCTTCTCATTAGTCTTTTACCTCCTGAAAGATTTGCAGAACATCATTTCAGCCAGAATATGCATAAATCAACCTCATTACTGGAAATGAGAACTGGCAAAGAATTTATCTGCAAGTGTCCTGAAGTTATAATGACACAGGTAACAGAAGTAAATAATGTGTTAACTTTCTTGGCTTGTGGCCTTCAAGCTTCAAATTTAGCTAATTTATTTGCAGGCTGCCATCCTGTATTTGGGCAGGAACACAGATCTATTGATAACTTAGAAGTAATTACAAACTGACACGGAAAGTTTGTAAGTGTACTTGGGCCTCATTTACACATATTATTTTGTCTCCTAACATGCAAAAGCAAAATTATTCTGAAAAGAAGTGACAGAAGAAATGTAACTCCGGTTAAAAAAACTCCAAAAAATCTAATCTAAAAAAAAAAATATTAAAAATAGTCTAATAAGCACCTTAAAAATTATTTTTTATTGCATATATTTGCCATTTTTGTTCTTTTTCTCTGTAAGTGATTTAAAATAGAAAAATAAATTCCCAGGTAGGTGATGAATGCAAGTGGAGGTGAATGTAAGACCATTAAGCTCCAATGTAAATTCTACTCATGTTAACTTTGAGTTAACATATCATAAATATTAATTTCCAATTTCTCAACAGTACATTTTAATTATTGGTATCCTACAAAAGGATTCAAATAAATCTTTGAGGAGCAGAGAATACAATGGCAAGCTACCACAACTAGTTCTACCTGGAAATTCCTGATTGGCTTCAGCAATTTAAGTCTCTCTGATAAAATATATACAGATTTTCATATACAATATGAAATACTGTATATGTTTTCATATACAATATATACAGATTTTTTTTTGTGATTTTCGAGTCAAAACCACAGAAAGAGGATATTTTACTGATTTTTTCTTAACCAAATGTATATTATCCTCAAATACACTTTGCTTGTAGAATTCAAGGCTTTCACAAAGAAGCAATAAACATTTCTTCATTACTGAATTTACTTCAAAAAGTTCTAAAACACAGCTTGCAGCCAGTATAGGAAAGAAGATTTTTAATTGTTCTAATTTCAGAAAAAAAGATACTGACACTGACCCTTCTCCATCATATAAACCAGCAAAAATCACCCAACTTTTAGCTTAAGAATTTGCACAATCATACAGGGATTGATTGGGAATTATGCATCCCTTCACCCCATCCTTCTACAAGAAATCATTACCATTTTTAACTGATATTGTATTTTTCTGTTTCTTCACCCCCTGCCAGGAGTAGCAGTTCCATCCCACTCTGTGAAATGCCAGGAATACAAACTTCAGTCAGCTGGAAATGGACAGGAGCTCAGGGTGTCAAACAGGCTGTCACTGTGCCCAAACTTTCTTAAATATCATAGAATCATAAAATAACTCAGTCTAGAAAGGACTTTAGAGGTCACCAAGTCCAATCACCTGCTCCAAGCAGGGTCAGCTGCAAGGTTAAAACAGAGTTCAGAGCTTTATCCAGGCAGGTCTTGAAAAGCTCCACAGATGGAGATTGAACCTGTTCCAAATTCTGACCCTGCTCTTGGGGGAAAACTGATAATCTTATTAAATGCTCAATCCCTTCACTGCAGGGGAGTTTCCTGGATTTCCTTAGACCTCCCTGCTAAGAGTTCCCAGGAAGTTACAAGTGCTAGTTAGGAACTCAGGAAGGAAAACACCAAATGGAAGATGAACCCTTCTCACAGATGCAGAGACTTCCTTGGGGGCTGTCCTGCATCCTCTTCCTCCATTTCATGAGTGAAGTCCAAGGCACTTTTACCTGCAAAAGCTCCTTTTGTCAGGACATCAAAGCACATAATTTTTATGGGCAAGTAAACTCACACATGGCCTTTAGCCAGCCTGGTACAACAACAATAATGAAAACCAGATATTGATTTCCATGCCCTCACCACCCCACAATGCTCTCCATCCACAGAAAAGTATTTTAAAAGAATTCACTGAAAATCACAGAATGCTGGAATTTGAGTTGGAAGGGACCTTAAGGATGATTCAATTCTACTACCCTGTCCTGGGCAGGGACACCTTCCACTATCCCAGGGTGCTCCAACCCCATCCAACCTGGCCTTGGACATTTCCAGGGATCCAGGGGCAGCCACAGCTTCTCCGGGCACCCTGTGCCAGGGCATCACCACCCTCACTGGGAAGATTTCTTCCCTCTCCAGCCTTCCCATAGGCCCCCTTTAGGTACTGGAATCTGTTTTAAGTTTTAAAAAGGACAGGAAGAAACCATGTTTTCCCAATAGACATGACCCACTTCTGCACCTTTATTTATTTAAGAAAATTAATATATCAACATAGGAAGAAATCTAGAAGCTAAACAAAAACTGAAAATATTTAGAAGTCCCCCAAAAGCAAAAAAAATTAGGATAGGAGGAAAATAACAAAAATTGAGACCGTCATAAAGCCAAACCAGATCAGTTTATAACTTGTTTCAAATATGTTTTTTTACCATCCCTCTCAGAGTAATGGGATCACAGGTGCCAGACACATTTTAATATCATAAAGTGACAGGTGAAGGTTGCATTTCATATCCCAGTGTCAGGCTCCTTCTGCTCCCTTCCAGCTGAGGTCTTCACGCATTATGTTCCAGGTAAATCTTGTCAGTTATGTGTCAGGAAATTGGGAAAGGAGACAGGGAAATGAAAATGACTCCAGTAAGAGTAATACAGACATCAAGATCAAAATGAAAATGGTAAGAATTGTTCTGAATTCTTAATAACTCCTTTGAAAAGGTCATTTAGCAGCTCTGACTTTAGGTCCTTCTTCCACAAAGCAGAAATGAACGAAGTAAAATGGGTAAATTTTAATACTTTATTTCCCCAAACTTAATCAATTAGCTAAAATACCATGAAAAATAGCCTGTCTTGCCTCTCTTTTAATCAAGGTTTGCAGCTCACTGAAAGCTGGGAAAAAATGCTGAGAACCTGAAGCAAAGAATTGGGCATGTAACCACCCATATATTTGGTGTGAAGTCCAATCCTTTAGTAACCCAGGAGTAAGCATTCCTTCTGCAGTAGGCTATGACAACCCCACAAAAGGATGGAATTTCTCCCTTT
Source organism: Vireo altiloquus (assembly GCA_013396875.1). Classification (NCBI taxonomy): domain Eukaryota; kingdom Metazoa; phylum Chordata; class Aves; order Passeriformes; family Vireonidae; genus Vireo; species Vireo altiloquus. The sequence continues at coordinate 515,916 of VZRF01013632.1, forward strand.
GGATTCAACAAAATTCAGCTACAGCAATCCTTAGCAAAACCCCATTAATCCAATGATCCATAATTAATACCTTTGCAAAAGCCTTTGGTATCAGCAAAATGATGAAAGCAAAATTTTGCAACATCAAGTGATGATGTGGATGTCCAGATTGAAACAATGAACTACTTCCAGCTGGTATTCAGACCAAAGGTCAATAAGGAAGCCATGGGTCTCTCCTCCCCCTGCTGCCCACCTGGAAGATAAGGATGTTGGCCATGGGGAAAAACTGTTTAAGGAAGGGCAATGAGGAACCTGAGGAAAGACAGCAAATTTTATTTCCTTTAAAAAAACCAATTAAACAAAACAAGAAATATCTCTAGCTCTCAGACTGGTATGTTTCAGTCACTCAGTGATTGAAATTAACAGGATGAATTTCCTATCCAAAGTAAGTCTTAAACGTGTAGTATTTCAAAGTCTTGAAAAATCCCAATAAACTTCTCTGTTTCCAGAATTACATTTTCCCAACAAAGAGTTGTGTTTGAGTTTGGCGGATTTTTTTTTTCTACGTCTTCCACCACAAATGTGAAGATATTTAAGAAATGTTGTTAAATATTTTGCAGAATACAAATTTCACAATGGCATGGTTGGAGACGTACTTATTTTAGGAACATCTTGTCGTGAATCCAAGAGAAATCAGGTTATTATCTGGTTGTTAGCTGATATACAAGAAGTACTGCTACAAAAAATACCTACTTTTTATTTATAGCTCATTGTAAAAGAACATTATAAAACTAGAAAACATGTTTCTATTCTAATCTTGGTGGACATCACTGCTTTATTACTGAAGATAGATTTAATTTCATTTCCATCAGCTGTTGTTGCACTTCAGTTATTATGGTTCCAATGGGCAGGAATAAAATGTCACTGCTCTGCAATGCGAGAGTCGGGAACATTATAAAATCAATACTCTGGTCAGGCTATTTTGGCATTCTTAAGACTTATGGGTTACTTTATAAAACTTGTGTTTAACTGTGTTAAGGTCTCTTTCCTTACATCCTCTAGTTTTCAATTTTCTATGATATTGAAAAACTTCAACTGCTCAACACAAATTCTCCACATTTGGCTCTATCCAGTGCTAGTTCCTCACAGAAAATCTGATAGCTATTGCCTTTTATAACAGGCAAGACCAAAGATGCAGAAAACAGGAAGCTTAACTCAATTTAAGTCCTCTACTACGTATTGCTGAAAGCTCCCTCTTTTCCTTTCATCAGATTCTTCTTTGGGTTCAATACTGCCAGTCAACTGAGGACTCAAGCAGTGCTTGAATGGTCGTGAAAATGATCCAGCCTACGCAAGGCTCCATCTGAAATCAAGCCATAATGCTCCTTCAGCAAGCTCCCCGTGCTGAAAGCAGGAAATTTGGAACAGCTCAGCTCTGCTGATGATCAGGCAGCACAGTCAGGGACGCAGTCATGGCTTGGAACAGAGGATGCATGGCTCAAGCATTGCAGCTGGGCAACGAAAAGGTTCATATTTACGCACAGACAGAGGAAATGTTTTGCTCCTTAAGCTCCAAAATATGCAAACTGGTAGGTTCTTTCCTGCCAAAGCAAAAATTACTCAAGATATGCCTGAAAAAATATCAGCCTTGAAGTGAGTAAGTATGATGCACAGAATTCAAGCCACATACTCCTTATCCAATGAGTTCTTGAATACTCCCTGAAGTATGTGTACTTGCTACCTTTATTAATACAGATTTTAGAGCAATGTATTTCACTGAAAAGTTGGGCAGAACTGGTTACTCTCTTCCAGATCTATCAGTTAACAAAAAAAACAGCCATGGTAAACTGACCTCAGGCTGAAAAAAACAAACTAACATGGTTGTACACCCTAGAGAAGAGAAGACTCCAGGGAGAAACATCCAGCACCTTCCAGTGCGTAAAGGGGCTGCAAGAGAACTGGAGACAGACTTTGGACAAGGGCCTGGAGTGACAGGACAAGGGGAAATGGCTTTAAAATTATAGAGTGCACATTTAGAACAGATATTAGGGAGAAATTCTTCCCTGTGAGGGTGATGAGGCCCTGGCACAGGGTGCCCAGAGAAGCTGTGACTGCCCCTGGATCCCTGGAAGTGTCCAAGGCCAGGCTGGGTGAGCCTTGGAGCAACCTGGGATAGTGGAAGATGTCCCTGCCCAGGGCAGGGGCTGGAATGAGATGCTCCTTAAGGTCCTTCCAACTCAAACCATTCAGATTCAATGGTCTGTGACTCTGTGTGGTGTCAGGGAGAGGGAACTGCAGGGACATGGCACCACTCATTACTGGAATGAACACATAGACAAATCCAACCCAAAGAGCTCCTGCCAGCAGAGCTCAACCAGTCCCAAGTTATTACTCTGATTGTTTCTCTCTAAAGCACAAATATCAATATTAACATTGTGTCTACTACATTTTAATGATGCCATGGCTAAAAAAGATTGGTGTGTCTCATTTTCAGTTTGGGAGAAAAGGCAGAGGCCATGTTTTGACATAATAGACATGAACAGCAGAGAAACCTCTTTTAATTACTGTGCCTTCTTGTTTTCTTAGATCCACCCTGTAATGAACATACAATTTTAATCAAAGCCCATTAAAGAAATATTGCTCCTTTTCTCTCATCATCAAAATAAAAAATTACACCAGACAGTGAGATATTATTGCAATGACTGCAATGCTGAGGGTCTTCTAAATCTATTTTAGTATGTTTTGAAAAGATACTTCTCTAAGCACGGTCAGTGAGGCTGTAAAGCTGCACCTCACACCATCACCACTGTGCCTCAGGTCTGGGCATGCAGATCTGTACCCAGACACCTGTACTATCAGCTAAATGTTAATGTATTCTGTCAAAACCAGATTACCTTCCCCACTAAATTATTCAATGTCATTATCCGACTTGGCCATCTGCAATCCTAATGCCTTGTGTTCGAAAGCTCGGAGCGCCTGCTGTATTATTTTTGTTTTACATTCCTACATAAATCCGTTAAACTCAATATGTTACAGCCAATCCACAAAATCAAATGCAATCTGCTGGGCTATAAAACACCAGTTACTGAAAATCGAAGGGTTTATTATAGTAACAATTCAAGGAGCCACTGAGCAGCCTGGGTGGGCTGAAGGTCAAATCACATGCTAAGGAGTTAGATAACCCATGCTGCACAACAAGGTGTGTGTTTACTATACATAGCATGGCCTTGAACCTTCGTGTATTTCATATCTAATAAAAATCTGAACAGTTGGTCTGATTGGATTTTAAGTGATGCAAATTTGGAAATCAAATAGGCAGACTCCCTTTAGACTTAGTCTATTTAAAACATAATTGTAAAGAAATGCAAATTACATTTACGACGCTGTGGAATTCTCAAGGGATTCGGTAAGAATTTTACCGAAGGAAAAGTATTCATCATTTTAAATTTGTTATTAACAAATAAAAATGTACACAGCGTGTGATGCTCTCTCATTTTGTTATTGCCATTTTGCTTACATGGCACTACAAGTGTAACCACTCTTCAGTGAACAGAATACTCTTTAGTTTTCATAGCCATTTAATTATATGCTTTGACAAAACCCAGTAATATTATTGTCATTCTGTTAGGCTGGCAACACTAAGTAAAGAGATAAAATACCACTTACATTTCCCAGACTACAGATTAAGGTGTGATTTGGAGACCAGATTCCCATTCTCAATTATAAAGCAGAAATTTCATCACAAATAAATTTTAAAAGCAATGATGGACTTGAATAATTTTCTCCCTGACACTTAATACTCAGGGAGAGCCTTAATTTGCCTTTGGTTGAGAGAGACAGAAGCTGAAAATGTGACATACACACCTTCTCCCAATACATTGCTAGATAGGAATACATAGAAATCAGGATAAAACAAAAAAACACTTCTTCCCTGTTATTAGCATCTCCACCAGAAAAAAACCCATGTCCTAATACTTGAGGCAGATTTATGAGAACTGGCAAATCACAACAGTGTTAACATTTCTGTGCACTTTCACATCCAAAATTCATTTATTCTGCTCATGATTTGACACTGTTTTTTTTCCTCCTCTCTGGAGGAAGTGTATTTTGGCACTGATTCTGACCTGTCTTAGAGGAAAACTCTTTCACTGAAGTAAAGCTTTACTGGACATTTTATAATATTTTGTGACAAAGAAAAGTGCATTGGCGGTGTCTGCATTTCTACCACACAGTGCAGCCCTCTTGAAGGTGCTGCACCAGGTGGGGCTTTTTTTGTTATCAGATTTTGTTCAAAAAATCTTACACAGTAAGAGTAGAGGATTCCAGACCAGCCCCACTCCAGATCTTCACAGCTAATTTTAGGCAGACTTTCCCCAGTAGAAATTCCTGTTGCTTTGGAAGCTACTGGTGCTACTGAGAGGTAGGTAGAGCAGGGAAACTGTAGCAGTAAAGTCATCATATCTCAATGTATTCGGCTTGCTACATTTCAAATGATCCAGCACATTCAGTTTTGTTCCAGTATTTGAAAAGTAAATGCAAGTTAAAGTGTATCATGTCTACAAAACTTGGTTCAAAAAGGTTTTACCAAAGTATAAAACCTTTCACAATTCTCCTTTACTTACTGACTCCATTTCTCTCCTTCCTAACTCAACCTGGAGTAAGCATCTTGCAAAACTCCAGAAAGGAAAAAAGGAGTTAAAAATAAAAGGATGACTGGGTCAAAATGCTGCAAAAATAGCTATTCCAGAGGCCTGTGTAAATCTCTTAAAATCTTAATGCTCTACAGGCTGTTTAAGTAAGGATCTGGATTATTCACTTTTAAACAGTAAATATCACCTTTGGTTCAGGAACTCCCTGAACCATAAATTGCTGGAGGCTAAGATAATAAATTTTGCAAAGAGGAATCACAATCACAGCATGTTTGCTAGGTTCTTATACCCATCTTGAGTCATCCCCCGTGACTATTATCAGATAAGATACTAGGCCAGATAAAGCTTTATTCCGAGTCCTTTTATGTTCTTATTCCCCCAAATATAACCACCTTCTTTGAAGATAAGACCAATTCTCAGTGCTAAGAACCTATACACAATTATCTAACATCACTGAGACAAATTCCCAGAAGATATGAGCAAATCATCACATGAAGTTATTCACAGTAAAAGACAATTTGCTACATCCAAATCTCTCTGAAATGTGGGATTGCTGAAAGGACCATGCCTGATCTTTGGCACAATGTGTTTGAAACACACTTTCAAAACCATTTTTCCAACCTTGCCCTTCACAAACTGCCCTCTAAAAGCTATTATCTTTTTGGTTGTTGTCTACATAGATTTTTTTATGTCATTTCCAAGCTTCCCTGGTGTAGGATTTAGTCATGATAAGAGAAAAGCATTCCAAGAAAATAATGCAGGGCACTTAAAATACAAATGTTTTGAGGGTGTCAATCTTAGGGGTATCCATGAGGACCTCCTCACTTACATGCCTGACTGATACGAATCCAGCCTCAAATGGGCAACCACTACTCACCCTAAGCACCTGAAACATCCTAAATTCATAAAGACAAGCAAAAATTCTATAGAAAATTTATATTAGAAAGCAAATAGTAGAATCACAAAGTGGTTTGGGTTGGAAAGGACCTTAAAGCCCATCCAGTTGCAAGCTCCTGCCATGGGCAGGGACACCTTTCACCAGTCCAGGTTACTCCAAGCCCCATCCAACCTGGCACTGGACACTTCCACAAATGGGATACATCATTCTTGCACTATCACTTGTGCAAAAGCATTTTACTTTTGTATTTCACGTGTATTTTCATACATGCTCAGAGATGAGGCAGTAAAAATGAGTTTAATTATCTTTTGAAACAAAATCCAGTAGTAGGCAAACACTGTCAAAATAAATTCCTACCCACAAGAGTTTCTAGGGAGAACAGTATTTAACAGATACACTACAAATCAGAAAAAATATTAGAAATTGATATAAAAGCCTAAGAAGTTGAGTCACCTCAGCCATTTATCTTCTAAGTCAAAACTGTGTGTACAGAGTTCTAGAAGAAGCTGTTCCCCCTAGCTCCTGTCTGTAAGAAACAAAAAAAAAAAGACCAGAAAAGCAAAGCTATTTACCTAAAAATCTACATCACCCTAATGCAGTTAGACTACTGTGGGCTTGGCCATCTGGCTTAGAGGTTCATTAGTAAAGAAATGACCCTGTCACATAAAACACAGTGGGGTCATTCCGAGCTAATGAGCCTTCGAGTTTTATTGTTTTGTACACACAAATGCTTGGATGTAAATCTACTTGGGAAGTCTGGCCTTACACACTCCAAATCAGGCACACCTTTAATTGATTCACTCACTTCTTTATTTAGTTACAGTGAAAGGAAAGAAAAGAAAATAGGAAGGAAATGAAAAGTCTCTGTATTTCTGCTTCAAAATGTATTTCAATAGTTAAACCATGATATTAAATTGTTTGGGTTTTTTGTTTATTGGGGGCTTTTTAATCTGATTTCATAATTTTAATTAAAATTCACATGAAAAAATGTTAATGACTGAGCATTTGGAAGGATCATGTGACAGCTCTCCAGGCAGAATGCATCAGGATGAAGCAGCCTCCATAAAAACCAAGACCTGACTTTCACAACATATACAATGAAGTTTTAAATCTTGTGAGTTAACCTTACTGCCTTTCCTGGGGATATTGAGATACTGAAATCAGGCATCTTATATTCCCAACTGAATCCCTTACAAATACGTGTAAGAATGAACAACCATCCCTGACATCCATGGGATTTGACTCCATATTCTCATCCTATAAGCAGAAATCAGAAGTACTGCATGAGGCACATCATGCTCACCTACACAGTCAGAAGAAAAAGACATAATTTTCTATTGAAAAATGGATTTATGACAGACATCAACAACGAAAAATTCCTCCTCCCAGCACTTCCTTTCTCTCTTTTTTTCTATTTTCCTTTTTTTTCTTTAATTTATTTACGAAATTAAAAAAAAATTATGTTTACTCTTATAGTCTATTATGGCATGCTAGCCATTATCCTGATCCCCATTCTAACATATGCAATAAATTATTTAAGTTTGTCTTGCAAGGCCTTTAGTCATTAGACCTATTGTTCAGCTTCAAATGATGAAAAAATGTGTTTAAAAATAAAATAATGGACTAACAAATGAGTTAAAGCGCCTGAAGTTTGTAAATTTTAAAAAATTCCAATAATCTGATTGCATCCATGTGGAAGACAAAAAGCAGCTACAAGATAAAAGGACATTCAATAAGAATAAAAATTCCACTGAGCAAAATCATCATAAGCTACTTCATGGAGAAAAGAAATACACAAGCAAATGGCTTGGCCATTTGACATCACAGCAGCTTCTGTTCTGCTCTATCAGAAACAAAACCCCACCACTCAATAACCTTAGGAAATTCCCTGGGTGAATGGTCCCACAGCTTGGGAAAACTCAGCTTTGGGCTTTTTGTCTCCTTTCCCTCCAAAATGCTATAATAAAATCCAATTAATGTGATTTTCTTCAGGTTCCTGGGTGCAAGGGGCTCCAGGTAAGGGGGTGATGTCATTCTGTGCTTACGTCTCTTTCCAGCAAGAGCTCACACAGGGTTCAGTGCAACAGCTTAAGAGCACCAAAGGTTTCATGACATTAACAGTCTCCAGTTAATTATACCTTATCTACTTGCTCAGCTTACCCTTAAAACCCAATTAAAATGTAACTCATCTGATCCCAGGATTTGAGGGCATCCCTGGCAATCAGGTATTGGACAGCCTCATAGTAACTCCATTATTACACATCATGTCCCAAGGTACTTCAGAGTATTTCACAAAGAGCTCAGCCACTTAGAGCTACAGAACTGTATTTTAGGGATATCAGGAAACTGAAATGTATAAATTTCACTGCAATTTTAATGCATAATTACAGTTATGATGCATCTGTCTGTATTGCCACTCTCTTTGTGTTGTTCTTTCTTTTTAAATAAGTGCAAGAATTGGACAAGGCAGCAGTCAGTCCAACACAGATATAAAAATCCTATGTATAATACAGATATTGGGAAAATGTGAGGTCAATATGTTACCCTAAACTTAAATATAGTTTACTTTATAAAGCAGATAAGCTTAAAGCTTTAGTACAGAATCACAGAGCAGTTTGGGCTGGACAGGATATTAATGATCGTCAAGTTCTAATCCCTTTATTTGGGCAGGGAGACAAATTAATTGACAAATTATAGACAACTTAATTCCACAAATTATTTCATTCCATTCTGTTGTACCCAAATGCAAGCTAAAATATTGTAAACAGTCACAATATCTGTTAAAGGGAAAGGTTTTGAAAAAGTTTCCAAATATTATGAAAATTGAATCAATACTTCAAATTCAAAAAATAATGCAATACAAAAAGAAAATTGCTTATTCCTTCAGCTCAGTCACCTAAAAACAACCTCCTACTCTTACTAAGCAAGTTTTCACAGAACTGATTACTGCAGAGACCTTTTTTGTCTTCCATTCCTCAAGTGACAATATAAAAACAAACTCCATGTGCTCCCAACATCTGGCTAATAAACAACTCTGGAAAAAGCAACAAGTTACTGTATCATAAGATGTGATGCCCTTGCATTTCTGTTGCATTTTGGAAGTTGTAAGATAACTTCCCAGGTCAAACATCAGTCTCCACCAAACACTGATATATTTGATTTCACATTATCATACATTTCACTGCTGTAGCAACTTGGAAATTATTCTTTATTAGAATGCAAGTGTTCTTGAGCTCTGCATCATGTACCTCCAGCTGAAATAATTTACAAAAATATGCAAGTAGAATTTATCACCTCATTTTCTATCTGACAGTTCATCCACTTAATATTAATTTGATTAAAACACATTATTTTTTCCCAAACAACCTTTTGAATTTATTTGTTTCTAAGAACCCATAGCTACTAACAAGGTAACATCTTCTCTTTGTGTACTATTACATTTTCTTGGATTACAGCTGTACCATATCAGCATGCAGACCTTCAGTGATGCACAAAACATTTCTGATGTGCAAGCATGCCCTCTTCTGGATATCCAGCACCATCATTTCAGCTGAAAATTCCCTAAATTACAGTGAATTCCTCCAACACTGACTTGCAGAGCCTTGCTCTCATTTGTAAAAACATTCCTGGTGTAAACAAACAAAACTAATCCAAAGCAATGCAGGACTCATAAACTGCAGGTTTACACACAACTGTCACATTTCCTGTAGTTTAAATTACTAATGGCTCTGTAAATACTGCAGTGACATTACTAATGGGAAAAGAGTTTTGACCTTTCCTGAAGTGAAGTGCACCCTTGACTATCCAAATGTAATCTAACGACGTGTCATTTCTGTCTCAGTTTTCAGTGCAACAGGCAAACCAAAGCCATTCAGTATTTGCCCAGTTACAGTAAAAATTCAGTCCAACTGCTGAGGGGATTCAGGTAGTCTTTAAAGAAAATAAATCAAAAAGAGAGAAATGCCATGTCTTTGAAAATACAGACGTTTTGCACCCCCTTTAACAGTCAAACACCACAATCATACAATTACTGAAGGATTTTTAATGTGCAACACAAGATATTCTGTAGCCTCCAAGGAGACAGAGATGTTTGATGTGGTTTTCTGAAAGCTCACTAACTGCAGTAGGTCCATGCTTCTTTTATTTTGATTCATTCCAATACTTCTATAAATGCATTGGGAATATTTTCCTTTGCATCCTAAAGAATACAGCACCAATAATGTTAACCTGGACTGTTTAAATACTAAAAGTAAGATTTGGACACCAAAAGCAGATATACACAGAGCTAGTAACTATACTGTTATTAGTATAGGATAAAATGCATGATAAACTTCTCTCATATTGATATTAACTTGCAGACATGGAAAAACAACAAATTAATGACCCATAAATGGTAACTTTAGTAGAAAGAAAAATTAGAGAGGTTATGAATCACACTGCATAGATAAGATTGATAGAGGACTTTCTTTCAGGTGGACAAACAGGTTTAACAACATCATTTTGAGACTGATTTTGAGGCAATGCTTTCCACACCAGTGCAGAAGTCATTACTTTAGAGGAACACACTTTAGAGGAAAAAAAAAGCAACCAAATAATGAATGCAAAATAAAATAAGTTAAATGTGAAAACCATTGCAAGAAATGCAATTTTGGACGGTTGGTATGCTTTGACTTTGGTTGGGGTTTTTTTTAAAAAAACAACATATTTTTATTTTCTCTCAATACACTAAGTTTAAAATTATCAAATATTCTGATAAGGTACCAACAGTACAGTCAGACCTTTTCTATGCATACATACATATATAAGATAAAACAATGAGGAATAACAAATTTGTCAAGAAAAGCAAGTTTCCTGAGTATTTATGAACTTGGAGTCCATTTAATAAATCCTTTATTCCCAACTATGGCACATAAGAAATTAATATAATATTTTATAGGAAAGCAGTTTGGGTTATTGGTCAAAAACAATGAAAAAATCATCAAAATTAAATCCAGCATCATCTTGCCAGTTGAGCCACTTCATTCTGTCATGTGTTGGTTTTGTCCCAATTTTCTGTTTAATGGGAAAACCAAACGCAAACACTGCTATTATACAATTAATGCAGAACTTTTTTTTAATGTGGAAATGGCAAGGCATTCAAATTTTAATGAATTAAGACTGACATGACCTCAATTTTAATGCTGGAGTAAGAGAGGCCCAGGCAGACTAAGCTCTACAGGAACTGAGAAAATCAAGTTTGGATTTACTGTCAGTCTAGAAAATTTC